>PVJD01009875.1:0-58705 GCA_004026545.1 Mormoops blainvillei
ACGCAGGGGCAGAGGCCAGTGACGACTTTCATGACTCATCTTTATATCTCAGAGGAGAGGAAACATTCCAAAGTGACTTCTTGAGATAAGAACAGGGTGTTACCCAAAAAGAATCAGGACAACTCAGAACCAGGACTTAGGGGAGGACTCAGCACACCCAGCTAGTGAGGATGAATTCAAAGAGAACTGTATGGGTGGTTCCTTAATCTGCCCAAGGCACATAATGTGCATTCCACAGTGGGGTCCACTCTTCTTTGCCAAATCTTCCATCGTTGGGGCTGCCCTTCAGATATTGTTATGACTGGGTGGGTCCCCAGCGACCCTTCCACCCTCACCCCTGTCATGTGGAGAGCTCTCCTCTCTACAAGTTCACATATACAAAGCCTTTGTGGGATGGGGACAGGGGTAGGTGATATTCCTTGTTTACAGACGCTGGCGGTGGAATTTGTGGGCTGGACCTGGTCTGTTCTTATTTCTAAGTTTCGACTCCCCTGTTGCCTCCTCCCCCTACCCTGAGCAGCGAAGCTATTTGGCCTGCAATACCTTCCTTGCTCAAGGTCAGGGAACAGCCAAGGCCAGGAGGAGGGGGCAGTGGTTCCCAGAACTGCTATCACCTGACATTTACTTTAACAGTCTGTTGACTCCCAAACAATACACTACATGTCGATGTTCAGGGTACCTTCCGTCCACTTTTCCAGTAATCCATTCCCATCAAACAAACACGCAGGGTTTCCCTGGCCCTGCGCGGACCTGGAAAAACACAGCGCTTGGCTGGGCTCCTGGGTTTGGGTTCGCCAGTCCCCTCCCGGACAGCGCCGGCGGGCGGCTGGGGGTAAGCGGCCGTGCCACGCACTCAACTTCCACGAGAGGGCAGCCGCGGGCCGCAGAACCTCCGGCCGCGCCCGACTCACCCGCTACCCCCGTCCCAGGCAGGCTTGGCCTGCGCCTGCGCAGACCCAAGGCGGCCCCTGGCCCGGAGCCCAGCCCCCGCTTCCGGCGGCCGGGACGGCGGGGGTTGCTGTCGGCCTCCTGCCCGGAGCGGTGGTGCTCCTGTCCCCGGAGGGAACAATGGGCGGATTTCGGCCGTCCGGGCCGGGCGGCCTTCCTCTGAGGCCCCAAAGACGCGATAAGAAGCATGAGCTCCGGTTGTGACCGGAGTTCTGAGGATTCCCGGCCGGCTGGGAGGCAGCGCAGCGGCGCGGCTGCCCGCGCCTTGAATCCCGCGGGGATTCCTGGGCCGCCCCGAGGCCCCGCCCCTGGGCCACCCTTCGTCCTTCCGGCGCCTCCTTCGCAAGGTCGCCTCGACCGCTTCAGAAATCGAGCTGACCCGAGCTTGGGGCATGGGCAAGAGCCCCGCCAGCGGGCTGGGGGCCACGGGCTGTCTGTGCTCAAACGGGGTCAAAGTCAGAGCAGGAAACCACTTCAGGGGTCAGTCAGGCACTGATGAGAAAACATGGAAACTCCATTGTCCAGGGTCACAGAATTTGCCAGCAGGAGTACATCAGACCTTGTCGGTGGCTACTTAGGACCCTGTAATAGCTTTCTTCCCTTGATCAGGGGAGAAAGTCAGAACTCCTGAAGCCGGCTTGGCTTGGACCTGCCGGCACCATCTGCCCCCGCTTACTAGCCGACATGCCCATCTCTCAACTCTGGCTCTTGTCTATCTCTTGGCTTTGCAAGTTTGGCTCCACGATCCCAGCCAGCTCCACCCCCAACCTCTGCCGGTAACTCTTGCTGTCTTAGATGTTGGCTTACATACTGTTTCCCCTGGAAAGCTTGCCAGGCCTTCCCTGTGCCCCGACTTAGACCCTTACCCAACACGGTGTTCTGGGTAACCCACGCAGAACCTCCTTGCTTGTTCATTCCTCTGGTCTCCTGCCCACCAGACCGAAAGGCCATACTAGGTCCTGGTGAATATTATGTCCACAGCATCTAAACCAATCCAGGGCCCACACAGGGATTCCATAAATATATGAGGAATGAATAAATGAAATGGGTCGAAGCCAGCCCATCTACGCTCTAATTTCTGGGCCTGTGTACTTTTCACCACATTGCCCACTAGCCCTTTTATAACTAAAATAAGCAGATTTGTGGCATGGAAGAGCCTAAGCTATATGGCAGAAGCAGGGAAGCCAAGTCTCAGAATGAAAGCCAATTCTTAGAGAAGGTGATGTGCCTTGTTTCTGTAGCAGGAGCGTTCTCCCTGTTTGTGTAACCGGAATGATAATTTCTAACTTTAGTCATTCTAATTATTTTACTCAGAACAATAACCTCACAAAACAGATTTCAAACTACATTCCTAGAATTTAACAGACATGCTTGAGGGGCTCCATGTGCCTACTTCCATCAGAGTAACACTGTTTTTATTTTTTATTTAGGTTATTTCTTGTGAAAAAAGGAGCCAAGTTTCTATTAATGCTTTAAGAATGTTTTGAAGTCTATAGCGCCAAAGGATTGTAGAGTAGAGCAGCTGAAGAGCTGTGAACAATTGTTAACAGCTAATCATTTCAAACGGCTATAGCCTACATTCCTGCTGAAGCGCATATTACAGTCTGCCAATATACTGAGCCTTTCTCCCTTCCTTTTATGTGGAATCTGTTGTTACCCATTGTTTCCTCTTCCCCATAGTAGGGAGCCTGATGTTTAATGAGTATCATAAGAAACTGAGAGGTATTTTTTCAGAATTTGTTACATTGACAGAAAAGGTTGTTATGTTACTTCTTAACTGAAGGAGAGGGAGAATTTTATATTTCTCTTAAAAAAAAATTTTTTTTTTTTGACTGAGGTTCTAGACAGTTTTTTCCTTAAGTGGTCCTTCTCCGAATCTGTTCAGGTCCTATTTCCTGGAACCCGTGAATATGTTACCTTACATACCAAGAGGAACCTTACAGATGTGATTATGTTAAGGATTTTAAGATAAAGAAATTATCCCGGACTATCCATGTGGGCCCAATGTCATCATAAGGGTTCTTGTGAGTGGAAGGTGAAAGGGTCAGAGTCGGAGAAAGAGATGTGTTAGCAGAAGCAGAGACTGGAGTGACACAGTATGAGACTCAGCAGAGCACGGGTGGCTTTGAAAATGGAAGGGGCCATAAGCCAAGGAATGCGGGTGCCCTCCTAAAGGTAGAAAAGGCAAGGAAACATTCTTCCCTAGGGCCTCCAGAGGGAACACAGTTCTGCAGATTTCATGATATTAGGCCAGGGAGACACATTTTGGACTTCTGGCTTTCAGAACTGTAAGATAATAAAATTTGTGTCATGTTAAGACACCAAGTTTGTGGTATTCCCAATTACTACGTACGATGTGAAAGTTGAACTGTAAAAAAGGCTGATAGGAAAAAATTTGTTTCATTTGAAATATGGTGTCAGAGGAGAGCTCTCTGGATACCCTGGACCACAAGAAATACCAACAAGTGGGTCCTAGAGCAAATTAATCCTGAATCATCACTGGGGGCAAAAATGACAAAACTGGTATGTCCTATTTTGGGCGTATCATGAGAATGCAGGGTTCTTTGAAGAAGATAGCAATGCTGAGAAAAATAGAGGGCAGCAGGAAACGAGGAAGACCAAACAGGGGATGCACTGACTCACGAAAGAAGCCACAGGCAGGAGTCTACAGGAACTGAGCAGGGCTATTGGCAGGATATTGTGATGTCACCCATTTGTTGCCAGGAGTCCGAACCAACTCAACAGCATCCACCACAAACATGCACACAGACACACACATCTGTGGTACTTTGTTACAGCAGTACTAGGAAACGAGTACGCCACCCCAGGAGAAATAATGCCTGCTGTAGACGCACATTAATGGAAAGGAAGGGATAAATTGAAGAGGGAAGACAATTAGGCTAAAGCTATTACAAAGAGAAGAAGCTCCTGCAGGAGGAATAGGAATGTTAGAGGCTACCCAGACAGAGAGATAGATTTATATTCTTTGTTATTCCCAAGAGTATAATTGGCACTACAGGGATATGTCTGTGTAGTACCTGCATGCACTGTGTCTTGTATTTTAACTATTTGTGTAGTCATTTATTTCCCTTGCTAGTCTGACAGATTCCATGATGGTATTCATCTTTATATTCCTGTCCTTTCCAGGGCTGTGCATGAGTAACACCACCTTGAGTTTCTGGAGCATGCCACACTTCCCAAAGCCCTTGTATAGCCATTATCCATTCCGAGCCTCACCACAACTCCTGTGGGGTCAGGCAAGACCAGTAGTAGTGTTATGAACATATTTTACAGAAGACTAGCACACAGATTTCTCTGACACTCATGCCCTCTTCTTTGTAGTATTCCACTGATTTTGCCTGAAGAGTGAATGTTAGACCACAGATGAGGAAGTTGAGGCATGGCCCAGGGTCCCGAGACTGGGTTCTGGTGGTCCAGAGCTACTGCGTGGGCATGCTAGGGTTGCTTCTCCCCTCTGAACACAGGGGGAAATCCTTTTGCCCAACCGATGGGAGAGGAAAAACTTCACAACAGTGACACCCATTCTGCTTCTCAAGGCCATCGATCTATGAGGACTGGAAGAAGGAAGGAAGGTCGCCTCTGGCTCTGGGTGGGGGAGGTAGGCCAGGCTGACTGTCAGTAGTCCCCAGTCCAAGCCCCTTCCTCTGGAACCTCGGCTGTCCTAGGGAAGGGTCCCAGGGAAGGGTTGCTGTGCAGGTGGGAAGGAAGAATGGCACACACCCCACCTGTCCTGACCTGAGAGCAAGTCAGAAGAGAATGGTATCTATCACTGTTTTTCATTTAAAAAGTTCTTTGTGGTGTACTTACATTCTCACTTATTGAGGCAGCCTAGTCTCTGGAGTTAGAGACAGTTGCAAGTCATAGGTCTCCACTTACATGTGGTGTAACCTTGGCAATCACTCAGCCTGGATGAGAGCCCACTTCATCTGCAGAATGTGGATAACACCTACCCTGCAAATCATGGGGAAGATAAAAATAATATATGTAAACTACATAGGAAATACACACTCAGATGATAGCTACATTTATAGTCAAGAAAACAGAGAGCCGCAGTGGATTTCCCAGGACCCGACAGCTGGTGAATGGTGGAACCAAGACCCCATCCTCAACCCAAGTCTTGAGTTTCTCATCCAAATGCCCCCACCCAGAACCCGCTGGAAGCTGCATGCAGCACAACTATACACATCTGGAAAGCCGCCCGGCTGGAGCCCTGAGGGGCGCGCTCCTACCCAAAATCTCTGCGCTAGGGACATCCGGACGGGCGGTCGCACGCGGCTCCTCCCTCCAGCTGCGGCTCCAACTCCCGCCCGGGCGCGCAGAGGCACTGAGCCGGCGGTCTGGGCGGACCGCTGGCAGCACCAGGCTCTGTGTCGCTGGGGAAGCTCCTTGTGCGCATCCACGTGCGGCTCAGACTCTCCCAGCCAGGGCGGCTAGGGGTGGCGAGGAGCGGGGGCGGCCCGGGCGCACACACGTCTACAAAGACTTCAGCAAACCCCTCGCTTCGCAAGCGTTAAAGATCTGCACGAGGACCGGGCAGGAGCAGCCGGTGCGGGCCTGGGAGGCGTCGGGAGAGGAGCTTGGCGCGCGGCTCTGGCCCGCCCTGGCCCGCGGCCCGCAGGGTTCAGACGGGGCCGAGGCAGCCAAACCCGGCGGCTCGCGCCAAGGGCCGGAGCCAAGGCTGACGCGGGGTGCTGAATAATGTTGGGACGAGCCGACGCGGCCCCCAGGGCCCCGCGAAGACGCGCTGGAGGGGCGGGCAAGCCTCCCTCGGCCGCTCTGCCAAGGGGTCTGCAGCGGGTCCCCAGGCCGGCCACCGCGGCGCCGGCACTTGAGGGAGGAAAACATGGGTTTCCTCCTCGACTCACACCTCGGGGTTCCATGGGCCAGAGTGGATGGTATTGGAAAATCCTGCCTTTCTCCTAAACAATCCACACGCGGGGTTCATGTCTGTGTCTAAGTCAGGAGCTGGAGGAGCGGAACTTCCGGGGAGTGGGCACCCGCTTTCAAACAATAAGCACAAGGAACTCAAACACCCAGCTGTGCAGAGACCCCCAAGGGGCATTTACGCCGTTCTGACTTATTCCCTTTATTGTGATTAATAAGATTGTCAGTCATAAAGAGCTTTGCATTGTACAGGGCTCTCTCTAACCCCATTGCTCCTGTTTAACCCGACAGCACCCCGTGAAAGTGGACAGGACTGGTACCTGTTCGTTTTACAGGTGAGAAAACACGGGGGGAGGGGGAGAAGCCTTGAAGCTCTGTGCTGGTTTGCCTAGCTAGACTCTGCCAACCAGAGATTTAAGTCCCTTCTCTCTGCAGGAGGCCTAGCTCCCATCCTCCAGCCTCCCAGTAGAGGATGACCCCTATTTCTCTGAAGATTAGTGGCCATCCAGGGACTACCACCTGGAGAGGTGGTGATAGCTAGCAATAAGGGAGTAGGTTCTTATTATAGGAAAAACCATGGCCTCCCCAAGCGCTTCCCTTCCAGTTAGAAGGAAGGTCAGCAAGCCTTGCCCGAGAGCAGTGATTCTCACAGTCTTGTCCCAAACAGAAGGAACATCACCTGAGAACTTGTTTGACATGCACACTATCTGCTCACCCCAGACCTTCTGAAACAGACCTTCTGGAGGTGGAGCCCAGCAAGTTTTGTTCTAAGGAGCCCTCCAGCTGATTCTGTGATGCTCACTGTAGTTTTGAGAAGCCCTGCTCTGGAAAGGCCGCTACACAGGCTAGAGGCGGGCCCTGCATCCGAAAGGCAGACTGCCACACACTACTCAGGAGGCCCGAGAAGGCAGGGTGTTAACTGGGAAGAACAGTGGTCAGGACCATCCTTCAGTCTTTGTCAGGCGTGTGTGCATGTGTGCAAACCCCTGGGGTCCCATAAAATACTGGAAAGTGATGCAGACTTTTAGGGCCCCATTTAATGCTGCATTTACACACTCACGTGACTCTCAAACACTCCTTACATGTGCCTACTGTGGCCCAGCCCCTCAACCTGCTAAGGACAATCTGGATATTAGCTGACTCTTTGAGTTGAAAGAAACAGATGCAACCAGGTCATCTCATGAAATGGAGCTCAATTGCTAGGTCTGAGGTAGTACGTGGATCAGATCCCGCTGTGTGCTTTTCCCTGGCTAACAGAAAGCTGACACTGACTGGGTTAAAGTATAAAGCCCACAGGAGGCTGCCTCTTCCCTGCTGGCCCCCTGATTGATTTAGGAATGAGCATCAGGTACGATTCTGACCCATGAGACCAAGGTAGTTGATGGAGAATTTTCCTCCCTCTTTATAAGAGGCACGAGAAAAGTACTTTCTCCTTTTTTTCTCTGGATATCATTTCCTGGAATTACGACAGTCTTTCTAGACAATGAAAGAAATCGAGCTAAACAGACAAGCAGTGTGCTGCGTGGGAGAGGGGACAAAGTGGGGAAACACTTGGGATCTTCGTGACATTCCTGAGGCACTGAATTAATCAACCTGGTAGGGACCCTTAGAGTTTTCTCGTTAAATGAGATGCGTTGTTTTTCCTATTTAAACCACTTTAAGTTGGGTTTTCTGTTGCATCCGAAACTATACTAATATAATTAATAAAACTGCAATCTCCCTGAAATACACAAGCAGAAACAAAACCTAACTGGGCATCAGAGGAAGTTATCAGGAGGACATTCAGGACCTCTGGCAGCTCTAAGCACCGGATCATCTTGTCCGCCACGTCTTCTCAGGAGTTCCCAGACCCACCGCCAATGGGCTCTGTCACCCTTGCTGTCTGCCCCTTTTTTGCGTCTGCGGTTTTCTCTTTCTGCCAACTGGCTGGTACTCTCAGTAATTTCCAGTTCACATTTTCAACAGTGAGAACGCCTCGCGCCAGGCCACCTCATGGGTGGCTGGTCAGTCTGTGGATGGGCTGTCCTTGAACGAGAGTCCCACTGCCGTCTAATCAGCCGTGGCGAGGTGGGTGGATACAGAACATGGCCGGCCCCACTCCGCCCGAGGCAGAGGATGTGAGCTGAGAAGGCTCCCTTAGAAGGAGACAATGCTCTTGGCAGGTCCTGCACCTGACTTGCCAGCACAGCCTTTGTGGGGAACAAGGAAATGGCAGTGCTGAGCCAACCAGGGTCAGAGCAAAGGAATCCACTCTAACTGCAACCCCTGTCTGCTGTAGGTCTGTTAACTGCCCAAGAGCCAGGGGTACCCTGGCCACAGTGTTTGCCTGGCTCCTGGATCTGCCCCAAACACATAATATCTACCCCCAGAGCAGGTGCACCCACCCATCCAGGAAGCCGACCCCCTGCGGCTGTCCCACTGCGTCCTCCACATGTGATCTCTCCACAGCTGCTTGTTGTTCTAGTCGTTGTGAAACCCCTTGTGACACAGCGCTGCTTTGGGATCTGAGAGCTGCAGCAGCGTGGATGGAACAGGAAGCAGAAGTGACGGTGCCAACTGCAGCAGAGTGTTCCCTAAATCAAAGCTTTCAGAAGTAGGTGGGGTACAAGCAGCTAGGAGCCGAAGAGTGAGAAAGCGACATTCCGATAGCATGTGTGTTATTCTTTCCTTAAGAACACCTCATCACAGGAGTGGAAGAGGCGCAATCTGCGGTGTTTCTGTCACTTATTAGTTTTGTGCCCTTAGGCAAATTGTTTGAACTTTCTGAGCCTCAGTGCCTCCATTGGTAAAATGTGTCTTCATTGGTAAAATCCTTCCCTTGTAGGAATACTGTTATCTTCTTATACACAATAAGGCACCTGGGAAAATGTTGTAATATTATAACATTTTAAAGCTGTCATTCTAAAATACCCCTTTCTTGAGGCAAAAGGGGAATCAAATTACTTTGATAGAATCATAGTCTGAAGCTCCAGACCGTAGTATTGATTGGGTCCTGTGAGGTCTGTCACCAGCTCAACAAATGAGCTTCTAATTCAATGTGGTCATCAGATCAGAAATGAGAAATGGCTGGAAGGTGCCAAGTGGGTGGTGGGATATTGGGAAGAAGACACTTTCATTAATGTTTATCTGACCAGGAAATGGAGAGGAAGCCAAAGTAGTGTCCAGACTTGAGCCCAGGTATAATTCATCATTTGATGCTATGTAGGGAGTAGATACCAGGCCTGATACCATCTAGACCCCTAGGCAAGAAACTCAAGTTCACCATGGGGCAGAGGCCACTGTTATCAATCAGCGAGTGATGCTGAGGCAAGCCGCCCAGGGCATTAAGAGATGGGTCAGGAAAGAGAATGGGATGTTCAGGATTCGCCAGCCAGAGGGCCTTTAGTAGAGTGGTGAAGATATTTAGGAATTCGGGGGACTAAAGTCATGAAACGTCTGTTCGACATCCGAGAGCACTCAGAAGTCTAGCCTTGCTGCCTGCGGCCACATTCAAGGAGGAAATCAGCAATAAGTGCTGGAGAGGTTTTAGGGTTCCCTCTGAGGCCTCCCCCCGGCCTGTGGTATTATTTTAAGTAGAAACAGGTCCTGTGTGCCTGGAAAACATTTTTTTCCAGCAGGTAGGATTCTAAGTTTTTTAGCCCCCTGGTGTACACATCGTACAAAATCCTTAGAACTGTGAAGAGGGCGATGTTACTCTCATCATTAGGTTATGTTAAATAGCACAGTTGGCCTTAAGATAGGAAGATTATCCAGGTGGGCTAGACCTAACCATTTGAGCCCCTTAAAAGCAAAGAGTTTCCTGTAGCTGGTGGCAGAAGAGTAAGTCAGTGATCTGAAGTAGAGGGATTCTAGGCCCCGTACAGGACTGAAGATGAGGGGGGCCACTTCTCAAGAAATTTGAGTGGCCTGTAAAAGCCTAGAACAGCCCAGACTGACAACCAGCAAGGGAACAGGGATCTCCGTCCTACAACAACAGGGACCTGAATTCTGCCAACAACAAGAATGCACTTAGAGTCTTCCTCAGTGCTTCCAGATGGGAGCCCAATGTGGCCAACACCTTGATGTTAGCTTTGTGATACCCCAAGCAGGAACCCAGTCCCTCCATAACAGATTCAAAACCTGGATTAGGAGATAAGCGGGTATTGTTTTAAGCTGCTAAATTTTGATCATTTCTTATGCAGCAATAGAAAACAGATACAGATCAATGGAGAACTATGTGGTTCACTCTGAGGACATAGAAACGTGTCCATTTTCATCTGATTTACACTTTGGCTCTTTCTGGTACCAGACAGGGTTCCATCCCTGAGTGGGTCTGCCTAGGGCTGGCCAGGTGTAGTGTGTGGGTTCTTGGCTTCGTGCAGGAAAGATTTCACAGCACGAGTCCAGGTGACTATGAGGATGCATTTATTAAAGCTGGGGACAGTGAAACAAGGAAGGGCCTAGCATAGAAGCAGCAGCAGGAGAGCCTGGGCTGGGCTTAGCTCACTGGGAAGTCAGAGAAGAGGGGACTTTGGGACGGGTTCAGGGGATCAGCCTGGAACAAGTTGCCAGCTGCCCCTCGCCTTAGAGCTTAGGAGACACAGGCCCGTGGGAAAAGAAGTGAGGGAAGCGGGGAATGGTGAGGACTTCTGCCCGGAGGGAGAACAAGCCCATAAACTGTGTCCTTTGTCCTGAGGCTTTTATCTCCTCCTTACAGGCGGGAACCTTAGGGGAGGTCTCAGGGGAGGGTTTCAGTAGAGTATTCATCAGTTCTCCAGGTGTGCCCGCTCAGCATCACAGTCCCCTCTGAACAGTCAGCACCAGGGCAGAGAGTCTTTAGTCAGTGAAGGTGGCTCTGGTGTTGCCCACCTGGTTTTGCTGCGTTTCTGGGCCTGGGCGTTCTCTCCAGGGAGGGGAGGTTACCCTGTGGGTGAGGTCCTTGTTGTCCCCGTTTTGCCCCCTGCCAGGCCCTGGGGTCTTCTGCTGTGGTGTCCATCTGCATCTGGCTGTAAATTGCTCGGCCACTGTATTTGGCTCTCTGCCTCAGTTTCCCTATTCCACTTGCCAAAGGAATTTTCCTAGCTTCTCACTATCCTGTTTCATTCCCTCTTTGTTTTTTCCATTAGCTTCTTTATAATTTTATTTTTTGGAAAATTCACAATCTGATTACTAGAAGCCAGAAAGAATTTGACTAAAGCGCTGATAAAATATAAGAAAAATATAAAGCCTGCATTTTGCTTCTGCCATTTACTTTGTGTGGCTTTGGGAAAATTTCTTAACTCCCTTACATCCTAGTTTCTTATCTGTAAATTAGGGATTGTGATGCTTACTTACTGTATTTAAGTCAGACCTAAGTCATATAATGTGTTCCAATGAGCTTTATAAACCATAAAGCTGTATACAAATATGAGATACCTTTTTATAAAACCAGAACCACCAGTGGGATGTCTGGGGCAGCCAGGTGAGACAGAGGCAGCGGAAGCCCCTGAAAATCTAGAAATCTAATAGAGAGGAGAAAATGAATAAAGGGGACCCCTTGGAGAAGGCATTGGGGAACAGCTGCAAGGGCCGTACTTCCTCTTGAGTGTGCTTTCATCCTGCACATAAGAAAGAACAGATTGAAAACCATGCTAGAATAATTCTCGGTAACATCAAAAACAGGGTTTAAAATCCTAGGTGGAAAAATATAGGAATATTATTTAGGAATAAGGACCCTAAAATGGCCAACCAAGCTGCTTAGAGAGCTAAAGAAAAAAAAGGAAGCCACACTACAATACATTATGTAATGAGGATATTAAACAGAATCAATGAATTAAGTCAAAAACCTATAAAACATAAGAGAAGCTGAAGGAAATTCCTTGGAGGAAATGTTATCATTGGCTAAAGACAGAACACGCCTGTGTTTAACCATAGTGTGTGAAACATCTTACACAGGAAAGAGCTCCTTGGACAGAAAGGCTGTAGGCATTGCATATGGAAATTCAATCAATAACAAAGAAAATCAGACAAGACACGGGTGATAAGCACACCCAAGAAGGACAAAAAGACAGATGCGAAAATCAGATGAGTTCTCCAACTACCTAACAGCATCCAAATAAGCAGAATGTTTATTAAGAGTCAGATTACAGTAGCTATGCAGAGAAATACTTTGGAGAAGATTCAGAAAAGAAAAAAGAAGCAGCACTATTGCTATATTTACCCAACAATAACAATAAAGTGTTTCCTTTCCTTCCCGTTCCATTGTTCATTGACAGTGAAGCTGCATTTAAAAAACTGAGCCCAGGTAATATTAAAAACACACACACAGAAAAAAGTAAATTCCACATAAATCTACAGAGTAATTAAAAGCTTTTACAAGCATACAAAAATCTGTGCTCATTCTAGAGATGGAGAACCAACCCCAGGAAGTGAGACCAAGTAGCCCCATGCCACAGAGAAGATCCCTGTTGAGGGTTTTGGGTTAACTTGAGAACGCAAATAGGCTTGAGTTCAAGCATAGCTCTAACAGTTATTTTTGCGAGATGCTCAGCATATTAAGTAGCCTCTCTGAACATCAGAACATCCCCCTGTCACTTACTACCTGTGCCATCTGGGGCAAGATACTCAAATTTTTTGAACTCCAGTTTCCTCTTCTGTAAAATGGAGATGGTATGAAGAAGGACCTTACAAAAAGTAAGTTCTTATTATTCCTTGATAAGCACTGTTAAAGTAGTAGCAGAGGGTAGAGGCAGAAGGGGGAGTGCCCAATGGTGTGAGGCCACAGCTCTTGACACCTTCAATGCTGATTTCCCAAGATGCTCCGACTGAGGTGAGAGCTCAGGGATTATTGCTCCTGGCTCTCACCCACTGATGATCGGAAGACAACAAAGTAGCCCTTGAAACTCTGCTTCCAGCTCTGCTTCCACCCTTTCCACTTAGGCAGGGAGATCATTCTAGCCCTTCAGGAATAGCGCCTCGCTGCTCTTTGAATCCAGTTCAAATTTCAGTGAGGTTTACAAAGGCATCTCACAATCCAGCCCATTAAATTCTTCCTTCTCCACTCTCACCACACCTCTCCAGCCAGGCTGACCTGTTTGCAGCTTCTCCTGGAAGCCTCCGTACCTCACCACCTCACCTGGCTCTCTCCTGCCCATCCTTCTGGTCTACACGTCTATATCACCTCTTCTAGGTGGCCTTCCCTGACTCACTAAGGCTTGAGGTAAATGCCTCTCCTAGGAGATCCCATAGTGTTCTCTCCTCTATCCTACCATTGCATACTCATTCTGATGTTACCACCTGTTTTCTTATCATCCCTCCAATAAAACTGTAAGCTCCCTGTGCTATTAACCAGTTCCTCTTCAGAATCTAGCATAGTACCTGCAGTGTCTGACTCATAGAAATACACGCTAATTGAATAGATGAATGAACTTGAATGAGTGAAAGCACAGATGGCCTGGCATTGGTTCTATAAATTGCATCAGGTTGTCAGATGGCAACCTTAGCTTCTCTAAATCTTTTGCCTCTTTCAGACCTTTATCAGGCTGTTATGGAAAACTTGACATTGTGCCAGTATTAATGAGGTTTAGTAAGTGGGAGCACAGGTCCCAAACAAGGGAGGCAAGATGACTGTTAGCCTTTTAGAACGCTCACTGGCCCCAACCGCCCATCGTCAGGTAGATTTCTCCATGTGGTCCCTGATCCTCTACCATTCAAACCTATCTCATTCTTAACCTTCCTACTTCAGAGCTACAAAAAGCCAAATCCCTGCCATTTACTCTCCCACGGCCTCTCAAATCTCCATAGTCCCTCGGTCCACTGAATTGGCCTCCCATTTACACTCACTTTTCTATTTATGTTATTACTATTTAAAAGTGCTTTGTGTGAGAACAAAGCTTTATTAAAGAATAAGTTTTCCTCAGCATCGTGAAATCATCAAGGACACCTGGGCAACTCTAAGTCATTTCGCATATAACACGGACCCCAGGCCAGCCTGTTTCTTTAGCACCTCCAGAAGACGGCACCGTTGAAGTGGTTAGATTTGATGGCAGATACAGTACCAGCTTTAAAGGGTGTCAAATGGGGCAATGACCTAGTACTGCTCCCTTTTAAATCTTTATAATACTGGGAAAATTAGGGGCATGTCCCTCTGCCTATAAAACAGGAAGGCTAGCATTACTCCTTTGAACCAGTGGCATTGTTTTATTGTCTTTGACTAGAGAGGCCTTAAGAAGCAATTGAATTTGCCATTTGGCTATTGCCCGAAGGAACATTAATTAATATTAATGACACTACAATTAAATCATAGAAATAAGCGAGTATTCATCAAAATGTTAAAGGGCAGTTTTGTACAGTCTTCTCCAACTGGTCAAATCAAACCATTCTGCAATTTAAGTTCCTTTTTCACACTATTCCTTATATGTGGTGCCCCAGAGACGCTTTCTTCAGAAGAAAGTACAGAATAATAAAGACAGTTGCTTTGAGAAGGTACAGACAGATGATAATGTCCAGCCTAACCACTTGTCAAGCTGGAGTCTGGTTTTCCCAAGTAGTGTGAACTAGAGCTCTTAGCACTTTGGAGCAGTTCTCACTCTAGCAAGAGCAGGATCTCTGCAGTCCATGCTTATACATGACTTTTCAGTTCTCTGAGCTTCAGTTTCCTCATCCGAAAAATGTAGAAACCAGCAATACCTCCCTCACAGACTTATTTAGAACAGTGCTTAGCACATCATTCATTTGTTTGTTCTAGTTCTTCCCCGGACCGTCTGGGACTCCCAGTCCTCCCGAAGTGGGCAGCCTACCTGAGAATTGCAAGTCCAGCTCTTAATAGTCCAGCATAGAATGACATGTTTATTGCTCTCACATCTTGTATCTAAAGGTTACAGCTCTCATTTTAATAAACTGTTTGGAAAAAACCTATATCATTTGGAGGATTTGGTCATCATTTATACGTACATAGCACCTGCTCAGAAGTTGTTCAGGCGTTTAGTCTTCGAGAGTCAAAGCATATCAGTCGCCCATTAGAGATTCTCCAAGTCCTAATCACGTAAGTTTAGTCCGGAAGGAAGCACAGCATCACATTTTTTCAGCCTGTGGAGATGCTTTAACAAGTAGCAGGTTAGTATGTAAGGGCATCCACTCTTACTTAGAAACAATATGACAACCAACTATCTGAATGACTTTTTTGTGGCTTATAAAATCAGAGTTAGATATTTTCCATGTTGTTGCCTGATTCCCTTCACTTAAAGGCTCATACATTAGTTTCTGTCCGAGTTGTCTGCAGCTGAATTTTCTTCTTCTCATTGTCTGGGAACACAAACTGTGCAATCTGATGCATTTGGCTTCTGCTGCCCGAGAGCTATGGCCAGCCTACTGCCCGTGTGTGCCAGTCAGCTCAATTTAAGTGTTGCCCACTCTCCTTGCATCCCTCAGCACTACTCCCCAGGGCTGTACTGCCAATTGCCTTATCTCGCAATACGTTTTATTCTGGAGTCCCTTCCAAAATAGAAGGTAGTACAGTTTTCAAGGTTAAATTAAAAACATTACATAGTTCATTCAATTCAGCAATTGCAATAGAAGTAAAAATACTGAGTATTACAGGCAAACATGAGTAAATCACTGTATAGATCTTTAAGATTTCTGTTCACAAAGGTTTAATAGAAGTGATAAGTAAAAAACAGAAATGTTTTATATAGATACACATCATATATGTACAGACACATCATATATATAAACACATGTTATATGTGTCATATATAATATATATTTGCATATATATGTAAAAATGTCAAATTCTAGAGTATATTGTCTAGGTTTGAATTCTAGCTACACCCTTTACCAGCTTTATGTTCTTCTTGGGCAAGTTATCACCTCGAAGCCTCAGGTTATTATCTCAAAATTGTAGATAAAAACAATCCCAACCAATGTTACTTTGAGAATTAATGACACACTTAGCATATGGCAAGCTCTCAGTAAATACTAGTTTTGCTCTTACAACTCCCTTTTTCTCATTCATGATAACAATGTTCCTGACACCATGTCACAGTCTAATATTCAGAAGTTGAACCACAGACTTACATGTTATAAGGCAGATGGGGTATTTTCTCAAAATGCCACAGACTGGAAAGTTCTTAAATTTGTTTCTTATAAGCATTGCCTCACTGAAACTCCAACAGCCTAAAATATATGAAAATCTGCAGCAGGCACAGTTGGCCAAGGAAGAAGCAGCTGTGATCACAGGAGAGGCTCAAGGCTTGGTAACCCACAGGACCAAGGGGGTAAAGCTATAAAGCCATGCAGCCCCTTTCTGGACTTCTCTGCGGGACATTCTTGGATACACATGGATCAAGGTCAGAGGGAAGAGGTCTCCTTCCTTGCTTCCCTAACAATTGCTAGATGAAGGCTTGATCTTTTGTTTCCTCCAAGCTGACCCCTGAGTGAAGATCTCCCCTCAGTGGCCGGCCTTCCCTGTGCATGTGCCAGGGGGTGGGAAGGCTAGCAAGAAGGAGCCAGCTTGTGCCCTGACAGGTGTAGTTTAGTTCGTTGGGCGTCATCCCACAAAGCAAAAGGTTGTGGGGTTTGATTCCGGTCAAGGAGCATGCCTAATTGCTGTTTCAGTCCTTGCTGGGTGCATATGAGAGGCAACTCGTCAATGTCTCTCTTCCTCTCTTGCTCCTTCCCTTCCCCTGTCTCTAAAAATAAATAAAATCTTGACGAAGGAGAGGGAGAAGGAGAAGGAGAAGAAGCAGCAGTAGTAGCCAGCTTGAGATGATGACCTCATGGGGTGAGCAAGCTCCATGCCCTACAAGTCGGAGACGGAGTCATGGGTTGGGGAGACGGATGGTGATGAGGACAACTGGTACCTTAGAAGCCTAGCCTCAGCTCTCAGCCATCACCTTTAGCCCTGCCCACTCACCCCCACCCCTACCAACAGCAGCAGCAAGTAGACAATAACACCAAACACTTTTACCTCATAATTAGCAGCAATTAGGTGACAGAGTGAAAAAACAGACCAATTGTATGGCTTATTATGCTCCAGACATTGCGTTAAATGGTTTACTTGCAATCGTTATTTAATATGTAATGAAAAAACGTGGAATCTGTGAAATCAAAATTTCTGAAAGTTGAGGGTTTTTTTTAAATTCTTAACTCATATTGTTAGTATATTCTATTCTTATTTAGAGGAGACACAGTGAATTATAGCATCTGCATATTTTTAAAATGTCTCTTCATGTGTGTTTTTAAATACTCATGTAGGAAAATGAAATAAAAATCCCTTTACAGAGGGCTTTTAGATTCGGCTAGGAGTCGATGAGGTCTAATTACGGCACAACTGGGAGCTGTACTACCCAGTACAGTACAGGAACCACTAGCCATATGCGACCACCAACCACTTGAAATGTGGCTCCTGCTGCAGCGCACTATATTTCATATTTTACTTAATTGTAACAACTTACATTAAAAATTGAAGCAATGTAGAATAGTTTTCCAATAACACAACTTGATCATTTAGTTTAGGACTACATTTCATTTTCACTGTTTCTTACATAAGATGTTATCATACAGGGCTTGGCAAAAGTAGGTTTACATTTGTGAGTACACAGAAGGCTATTATTGTATAATTGTTTATTAACTATTGTATGTATTATTTTCCACACTAACAACTGCAAACCTACTTTTTACTGCCCCTGTATCGTGGCTCGCCTGTTGGGTGCATGCATTGTTTCCAACATGACATGTAAACACTTCATTGATCTAGTTCATGCCCACATATTGGTTCAGTTCAAATGGTTTTTTTTTCCTACACACCAATGTAATGTGTTCATTTGAATATTTTATGCAGGTAGAGCAAGTTACAGTGATACCTATATACATCAAAATCGATAATTAAATAAAAATATTTTAGTTGTAACATAATTAAATTATTTGTCTAGCTTAAAAAATAAACATGAACAAATTTTTAAATGAATTTTGCTTTCTACTGAGGCAGAACTGCACAGAGGTGTAAAAGCTAGCATTATGATGGAAACGCACACTGAAAAGGGACATCGGAAAAGATACGCGGTAAATTTCACAATAAATGGCGACTGCATTTTGCTGAAGTGGACCAAATGAGAAAACTGTTCTAGAAAAATGTTTAAAGATAATAAAGTGTACAATATTAAGACATATTTTCAGCAAACACATACTAAATTTGATCAATTTCCTCTCAACATTCAAAAAAGAAATGATGAAATGAATTGCCTGAGGTCAGAATTAAATATTTAAGAAAAAACTTTTTCATCTTTGTAGACAATCTATTTTCTTTTTCTTTTTTATAGCTTTGTTGAGGTATAATTGGAGTTTTAAAAATTGCACGTACTTAATGCATACAATTTTATGAGTTTGGACAGATGCAGATATGTGTGATAACGTCACTACAATAAAGATAATGAACATTATCCCCTCCAAAAGTTTTCTTGTGTCCCTTTGTGTGCATGTGTGTGTGCATGTGTGTGTGTTTGAAGAACAGTTAGCAAGAGATCTATACTCTTAACAAAAATTTGAAGTACACACACAGGCATTCCTCAACTTAATATGGTTCCACTTACAATTTTTTGACTTATAGTGGTGCAAGCATGATTGATATGCCTTCAGCAGAGACCATGCTTTGGACCTTCAATGTCCATCCTTTCCCAGGCTAACAATATGTAGAATATTCTCTCATGATGCTGAGATGAGGCAGCCAGCCACAGCTCCCCATCAGCCACGAGACCATGAGGGCCTACAGCCCAGACTCTAATAGCATACTGTGTTGCTAGTATTTTTTGGATATTGTATTTTGCGTTTTTGCACTCCATCTTGTCTACAAAACACCCATTTGTGTCTCCTGCTTCTGGTGAGAAGAAGAAGAAGAAGGCAATTACTCTTGAGATGAATTATCTTGAAATGAAACTCAAGATAATTGCCCAACTATAGGCTAATGTAAGTGTTCTGAGCACGTTTACCGAGGGCTAAGTTAAGCAAGCTCTGATGCTCCGCAGGTTAGGTAAACGTGTTTTCATCTTAGGATGGGTCATCAGGATGTAACCGCATCAGACACTGGGAGCACCTGCGCCACATTGTTAAATATAGGCATTGTGCTGTACAGCAGATCTCTAGAGCTTACTCGCCCGGTGTAACTGTGACTTTATACCCACTGAACAGCTTCCCATTTCTCCCCACCCCCATCCTCTGGCAACCAACGTTCTGTGTTCTGCTTCTGTAAGTTTCACTGGTTTAGATTATCTTATATAAGTGGAATCACGCAGTATTTGCCCTTCTGGTACTGACCCCTTACCATAATGTCTCCCAGGTCTATCTACGTTGTCACAAATTTTTAAGGCTTTTAATAGGATCTGAGCTTGTAACTTTGGCCACATACGACATTGCTCGGATTTACACACACACTTTTAGATGGAGAATGATAAATCAAGGCATTATTTCATTTATAAAAATTTTCTTATGAAATTATAAGGAAAATACAAAAAGCAGATACTTCATGAAAAGTAAGAAATTCAATTAAGCCACCATACAATGCTTATAGAATACAAGACCTTTAAATAATATCAAACATCAAATGAGTCAAAGTGTAGAAAACTGTAAGGTTTTTTGGGTTGGTTTTTTTTTAGTTTTAAATGAGTCATAAGACACTGCCCAAGTAGTGCTTTGGGTATGTTTTGTCTCCGAGGACTTCCAAATTTACAAAGAAATATTGTCCATTCATGCCCTACAATATCAAACTCATGACAGAGGTATTTTTCAATATTTCACATCTGTCAAAAAAGAATTTTGGCTAGATATCAAAAAACTAATTTCTAATGCAACAAACAGTTTTTTGACAATGTTAGTTCAAAGACCCAGATTTACTGGAATTTTTAAAAAGAAACTTATGTTTCCTTTATGTCTTTGTTTCACTGTGTGATATATCTTACAAATATTTATGCTCAGTTTTCTGAAGTAGACTCCATGAAATTTGTCCTGGACAGTTATTACGATCACTCACCATATACATGCCAATGTAATGAATCATTGCAAGGGTTAAAAGAAAGAGAAGACAGTGAGTGCAAATGCCTCATGACTTCCTCTTTGGTTGAATCATGGAAGCTTTACAAAGATTTACTATACTGTTAACTCCAATTCAAGATTTTCTTGAAAAGAAGAAATTTTGCTAAATATCCAATAATCAAAGAAAAATTACAGTGTGATTTACATTTTTCACACCAATATCACACTGCGTATGAATAAGCCAAATTTGAAGGCCCCATGAAAGGAAAAATTAATCTGGGACTTAGCTAGACAGATACAAGATTTTTAAGTTGAAATTGAAATTTTCATAATATGATCAATAATAATGATTTTTACACTTTTCTTACATGAGTTAACATGCAGAAGATTTTAATTGTAATTAATAGCATTATGTAAACTGGCTGCAAAACCACAAGAAAAATGTGAAGAACTCTATGCTGATAGAGTTGCTTTTCTTCCTGGCAATAGCATTCATTTTGAGTTTGATGTTAATAATACCGAGTAAACACAGGAGTTAATAAATTTACTTAGACAGACATATATTTGAAACTGGTATCTTTTGCTTTAAGGTCAAAGCAATTATTTTAAAAGATGAATGATTTTGTCAATACAGATGCAAACAGTAAAGGAAAATGATTTTTCAGTATGGAAAACCTTTAAGTATGCTTGGAACACCTTAGGTATGGAAATACACCATCCCAACTGTAAATTATATAAAATTATACACTTCAGCTACTCCCCATAAAAACTGAGCATCTCAATTTGGTGTGTTGTAAGTGCCAATTACATTTAGGAACAAGAAAAGAAACTAAAAGAGCTCATTAATTTTTTTGTATTGATTATATATTGAAAGATAATATTTCATTTTGAATGTGTGGTGTTTTATAAAGTGTAATATTAAAATTAATTTCCCTGTTGATTTTTACTTTTTTAATGTGGTTGCAATTAAGTTTTACATAACATGTGACTTACAATATATTTCTGTCAGATAGTGCAGGGCTGAGAAGTCTGCGCAAACTGCCCCTTCAGTAAATACCACGCCGGGGTGCTCTAAGGGACAGGGAGTGGAGGAAGTCAGCCTGGGTGAGTAACAGGTCCCCCCCACCCCGCCCCCGACTACTGGGAGAACTTTCTGCCCTGTTGGATGTGTAAGTGTCTGTCAGGACTTGCCATTGTCTTCTTGCTCTTTCCTCTTCGAAGCACAAAAAGAAAAGAAAGAGGAAGGTCACTTCTGGAAGTCTAAGGCCAGATTTCCTCTGGAAGTCCAGCTGGCCAGTTTAAGTACGTCAGAATGTATTCAGGGAGTCAAGGAGTGAGACAGAATGCCTTTTCTCTAGCAAGTGTAAGTAAATAGCTATAGGCTTGTGACCCCAGAACTGAAGCCCTGAAGCAGAGAAAAGGATTTTCTGGACACTGAAAACTTCATTCAAGAAAGTAAAACATTGTTTTTGCAAAATATGAAAAGAGGAGTTAGGTGAAGAAGTGATTCAGGCTAAAACTTGAAGTTCAATGGGAGAAAGATATTTAATTCACCTTTATGTATTTTTTTATTCCTTTCTATTTTTCTCTAAAATATACACAAATCATTCACAATGATGAAGGATTAGCCATGACCTAAAAATTCATGGTCCTAATTTGATAATCACATTTTAGAAGCATATCATTACAAATGATCAGATTGTTTTCTACTTTGGCTTGTTGGTCATGCCTGGGGAAAGATTCAGCTTGTTTAAGGAGGTGGGGTGCTATGGCGAAATAACCCACTTACCTAGAGGCAGATACTTGGAATCCCGACACGGAAACTGGAAGAAAGACATTTTCTGGAGCGAGCTTACAAACTCAGCAGAGGTTCTCCGTCTGGGTCATACATAAGCAGCCAATACCTGACATAAAAAGTTTGTTGTCTAATCAGAAGACAGGATGCAACCTATAAGGAATTAAATAAATGTAATCAGTTTTTTTTTAGTATTATTTTTGTATCTATTTTGTTAATTATAAAACCTTTTTCTAGTTTTTTTGTTTGTTCGTTTTAGAAAAAGACAGTGGGTACACAGGACACATTACAGATGTTGGATTTACTACCTGAATCTCACTCTCCAAACATTCTCTGTAATGAGCTGAAGCTATTTTTGCCCCACACGCATTGGCCTAACTGAAATCCTGTTATAAAGTGTTTGCATGCCAGGGCCAGTGAAACTCATCATTTGATCACAAGTCTGGGCAAGCGTACGTGGGGTGCCCTGCAGTCTTTCTGAGCAATTTCCCCTGAAAGATGGCTCCTCTCTTGCTTGCGTTGTTGAAACTTGTGTTATTCCCATCATCTTCCCCGCATCGTTAAGAGAGAGTGCCAAAGAGGTCTAGAAAAACTCAATCACTAAAAAGAGAGTCAAGAGTGAAAAGGCATTTTGAGAAGGGAGAATGAATAAACAGCAAAAGGAGGTAGAGAGGACAACATAATTTGTATCGGATATTAAACAACATGGCTGCACAGAACATTTGCCTATACTCACTGAGTTCATTAAATGTAACTGGTGTTTGAAATTATTTATGTCTTTTATTACAGAGATTGCTATGATTGTTTCTATATGGGGAGACTGGTTGGGATTTTACGAAATACCTTTTTATTTTTCTCACTTAAAATAATAAAACATGGGCTCAGGCTATTTGAAATTGCAATATCCAAAATATTTTCAGAAATAAATTGGATTTGTACAATACAGGACACCTGAGGTCACAGAGTGAAAGCAGAGTTAGATGGTGTTAGGAACCAATTTATGTTAGAGTTTCCATATCTAGAAAAACCTTTTAAACTACAAAGAACTAAATATTTTCATGTTACTTAGAGATATTTGGCAAAGAAATGACTCTAGATAAGGTTCAATAACAGAACTTCAAAGCAGTCCTGTGATGTTGAAATAAAGTTGGAATCCTAAATCGCAATTTAAAAATACATTTGAAAATTTTGAGATCTTTATAAACCCCTCCTCCCCCCAAAAGAAAGGAAATGAGTAAGGAAGTCATTGGACTGTTGCAGTGGTTTTCAGCCAGTTTTCCTCTCTTTAGTCATCCCCATCCTTCCCTGTCCCAGTGGTTGGCACAAAGCTCTCAGAATTTTCAGGTGAAACACTAATCATAATAGCTTCTGGATGAGGAAATATCAACTCCCCACTTCATTTTCTGTCATACTGAAATGTCCACTTCTAGTGATCAAGGCCCCACTACATTGGCAAGTCTCCTTTAAAGGTCACCGTCTCTCTGTTTAGTTGCCCTCTTCTGTGTGTTACTTTGTGTATTTCAAGCTCCAGGTTGGCAGAGCTGCTTGTGCTAAGATCACTGCAGAAAACTGCACAGTTCTGTTCAGTTCCCCAGTCCCCCTAAGCTCATGCGTAACAGGACACATGCCCATGTAGCTTCAAGCGCAGTCCCAAGCACAGGATAACGTTTGTTGAATGAATGAACGAATGAATAGGACATTATTTGTCGGACATAGAGTTTGTATAGTTAGTTATAAAATAGTTAATACAGAATATAGGTCATACAGACCAATATTAGGCTGTAACTATACAAAGTAAACTACTCGTTGTCTTTCCTGGAATTAACCTTGCGGAGACGAGTGGCGCGAATAGGGCAATGGTGGAGGCGACATGAAAAACAGCCAAATCTCCTCTGGCCACCCAGGTGATTTACATATAATGACTAAAATAAAAAACCTGGAAGTAGCGATATAAACATGTTGTTTAGAAATAGGGAATTAAATACCAATAGATTAGCTAAAAGAGAGGAAAGTGCCTGAGAAATGGCAGAAAAGGTCTTTTCCCCATTTTTGTGCTTTTATTTTTGACAATAAGCCCTATGATATTTCATAGGGCTTTAAACCATGTAGAGATATATTTTGATAAAATATATGTGTTTGTACTTATACATGCATATAGCACTCTTTAAACCATGTAGAGATATATTTTGATAAAATATATATGTTTGTACTTATACATGCATATAAGTGTGTATGTGTATGTAAAGTTTAATTGATCTATCTCAACTTCTATTTCTATTAGCTCATATACAAAGATAAATTACAATGAAATTTTTCTATTTCTCCTGGACTTTGGGTCTTCTCGCAGTAGAGGTAGGATGGGCCAAAACAAGAAGTTTCCTTAGAACTCTTAATATAGGCCTGCCCTCATAAGGGTGTGGGGTAAGTATTCTTATTTTGGAAGATTTTACTTACTCATATATGTTGGAAGATTTTGCTTATTGGTACATCTCATACTACTAGAACAGTGTTGGTATTTAATAAACACTCAATAAATATTTGCTGAATAAATTAATAAATGTATGAAGATAAAATTAAATTACTATAACATGTAAGACAAAAGGTGAAATGCTTGTATACACACTCTGCTAAAATACTTGTTAAATATTTAACGTTAACTTCTAAAATAATTGAAATCAAATCTAAAACTTCCAAATCAGTCTAAGAGAAAAAAATGGAATTCAATGAAAAAAACCACCTTAATAGATGCTGGAAAGAATTTAATAAAAGGTCAACAAAGGTTCATAATAAAAAGAGATGTGAATTTCCTTAGCCTAATAAAGTGTGGCTATTCTGATGCCACCACAGTGTGGTAAGCCCAAGCCGTTTTGAACTTCCCTGGAGGGAAGTTACCACGTAAAGAGGGGCCGAGAAGCACGGGACTTCCAGGTATGCGAGCGCAGACTCCGTCTTGGAGCAGAAGCTCCAGATCTGCTAGAGCCAAACCCTTCCTGAATTCCTGACCCACAAAACTGTGAGCGAAGTGAAATGTTCCCTTTTACCCACTGTTTACGTGGCTCGTTTCACAGCAGTGTGTAATCTGAGCACTTCCCTTTGAAGGAGCTTCCCCACACACCTCACACAACACTTTGCTTTATATGTTATGGCCCAAACTTAGTCACGTGATAACATCTAGTTGTAAAGAAGTCTGGGAGCCGTAGTCCTTTTCCCTGGACTGCAAAGTACCCAACTAAAAACGAGTTTCATGACTAGGTAGGAGGGGGAGAATAGAAGACTGGATCTGAAATAGCACTTTCTGACAAGAGTTATGTCTAAATCAGTGATTCACTGATCGCGATCCCAGGACAGTGGCATCAGTATCACCTGGAAACTTGTTAGAAAGGCAAATTCTCAGGTCCCGTCCCAGACCCACTAAACCAGAAATGCCGGGGGTGGGCCCAGCAGCCTGTGGTTGCTGTGACTGCTCCAGATAATTCTGAAGCACACGAAAGTGTGAGAACTATTGATTTACATTTAGAGAAAATGATTCTTCCTTGTGCAATGTCAGAAGCGGTTCTTTTAAAATCAGGTACAGAACGAAGATGTCTGGTAGCACTGCTTCCACTAAACATTGTAATTCCCATTCTGGCCAGTGCAGCAAGTAAAGAAAAATAAATAAATATTATAGAAAATGTAAAGAAAAAGATAAAACTGTCATATTCACAGTTGATATAAATGTTTATATAAAAAGTATATATAATTAAAAACTCAAAATAGGTTTTCCGGGTAAGCTGATTCTAAAATGTATGTAAAAGAGTAAAAGTTCAATAATTGTAGCGATGTTTTTGAAAAAAAAGAACAAAGCGAAGGGTATTAGACCTACCATCTCTATATCAAATTTTATTTTGAAACGATAGTAATTAAGATAGTGAGGTATTGGCACAAAGATAGAAATACAAGGTTGAGTAGAAGTACGGTACCCTACCCACCACACTCTTGCCTGAGGGTAATAATATGAGTCTAATAATTTATAGTTTTAATGTGAACATTTCACCTAAAATGTCATATGGTGTGCTTGAGTGCAATATTGTTATGTTACAGAATTATGTACTTATGATTTCATAATAAAAGGTTTTGGAATAAAAAAGGGGCATTATTTGTGCCAGGTCCTGTGTAAGTAATGGAATCGAGAATCCAGAAATATACATATATGGAAAATGTATCTAAGATTGAAGTGGCATCTAAAGCAAGGAAAACATAGACTATTAATTAATTAGTTCTGGGTCAATTAACTGTGCAAAATAACAATACTGCATAGCAACATCAATACAATACCAATATATCAATGCCAATTGTATTAAAGACTCAAGGTGAAAATCAAAATTTAAGATACTTGGACAAAATTATAGGAAGATATCTTTAAGACTCTAACATAAAGAAGAATTTCTTATGCAAGATACAAAAGGTGCAAATGATAAAGGAAAAGATCAATAAGTTCAACTACCTCACAAATTAAAAGTTCTATACAACAAAAGAGACCATTAAAAAAAGGAGAAGTCATAGACTGGGAGAGATATATAACTAATAAACAATCAATATCCTGAAAATATTCTCTTGAAGAAACTCAATTATTCTGTGTGTCAATGTACCTTACAACATAAAAATAAAAGACTGAAATTGTTAAAGGTACGTATAAAAATCTTTATAGGGATTTAAAATAAAATGTTCCTCTATCTTTGTGAATAAATGTTTTTAAATTTTTCCAGTAGATACTCAGAGGGGGGTTCCTGGGTCATATGGTAACTCTAGTCTTAATTTTCTGAGCAGCCTCCGAGATGTTTTCCATGGAGGCTGGGTTAGTTTACGTACCCAGGAGCAATGAAGGAGGGTTCCTTTCTCCCCACAACCTCTCCAATGCTTGTTATTACTTGTCTTGCTGAGAGCAGCCCCTCTAACAGGTGTAAGGTGTTATCTCATTGTAGCTTTGATTTGCATTTCCTTAATAGCTGGTGAAGTTGAGCATCTTTTCATATTCTGTTGGCCATTTGTATATCTTCTTGGGAGAAATATCCGTTCAGGCCCTCTGCCCATTTTTTAATTGGATTGTTTGGTGTTGAGTTGCATGAGCTCTTTCTGTGGGATATAAAACTGGAAAAAAAAACAAACAAGAAAAATAAACAGGCAAAAACTCATAGACTCAGACAACAGTATGGTGATTACCAGAGGGAAGGGGGTCGGGGCAGGGGGGTGGGTAGTAAAAGGGAACAGGGGTCAAATATATGATGATGGAAGAAGATTTTAGATGTACAGAAAATTGTACATTCAAAACCTATATAATCTTATTAACCAATGTCACCCCAATGCATTCTTAAAAACTTGAAAAATAGAATAAAATAAGATGCAGTAAAAGAGAGAATTAATGAGACTAGTTGAATGATAAAATAAAAATTAAGAAATGATCTAAAATGTAGCTCAGCTATTCAAAGAGGTAGAAAATATTAAAGACAAATAGATTAAGAAGTTCTGATAAGTAACTAATCAGAGCTTTAGAAAGAAAGGACTAAGCACATGGAGCAGAGGAAATATTTAAAGAGATAATAGATGAAACTTTCCCCAAACTGCTAGATAAGAACAATCACATTGGAGAACAATTTGCTAATATTTACTAAAGTGGAGCATGGTAACTTTTCGATAACCTGGCAATGTTACTTCTAGGTATGTATTTGCCATGTATAATTTCTTGCACGTGTGTACAAGGTAACATGTAGGAATGTTCATTGTGTCAGTGTTTATAATTGGAAAATACTGGAAATATTCATCAGTAGAAGAAAAGATCAATAAATTATGATATATCCATATAATGGAATACTATATATTTCTAAAATTTAATAAACTGGAGCTACATGTATCAAAACAAATAAATGTCACAAAAATATTGAGGGATAAACCCAAATTACAGAATACATATAGTACAAGACCATTTATTTAACATAGACAAACTGAGAATTGCCAGATGCAGGGCTTCCAGGACTGGGTGAAAAGGGTGAAGAGATTAAGAAGTACAAACGGGTAGTTAGGAAATAGTCATGGGGTTGTAAAGTACAGCACAGGGAATATAGTCAATAACACTGTAATAACTATGGGTAGTGTCAGGTGGGTACTAGAACTATTGGGGAATCACTTGTAAGTTATATAGTTGTCTAGCCACTATGCTGTATACCTGACACTAATACAAAATAACATCGAATGCCAACTGTAAGTGAAAAAATCTTTTAAAAAATAAAATATACAAATGTATAAAACAGTATCTGTCACTTAGAGGTCAGTACAAATGCATTGTAAGTAAAAAGAAATATTCAGGACTAATAAACACCAAACTCAGGATGGTAATTTCCTTTAGAGAAAGTGGGGAGAGGAGGAGTTGTGATCAGAAATGGGGTCCCAAAGGGTGTTCAGTTGTATTGATAGTGTTCTATTTCTTAAGGTGAGTGAAGACTCACAAGTCCCTTACATTACTCTTTATGACTGTTTTTAATGACTGAAATATTTCAAAATATACTTTTAAGCAGATAAAAGCCTTTGGGATTTAACCGAGGATGTCTAATAAGTGAGGCTATTTTAACTGAAATGTTAATAGTTTTCTGGAGACATTTAAAGATTCATAAAATACAGTTTAACCTCATGTTATTCTTGATACAATTTTTCTTTCTTCCCTGGAATCCAGTGAATTTCCTCTGGACTAGCAATATAATATATCTTCATGGCATGTATGTTCTACTTTTTCCTGGCAACTTTCACTGTGTCCTCAGCTTTGAGACACACATAAGTTATCTACTAACCTTAATGAATAAATGGGGAATACCTGCTGTGAATTCCTTGCCTTCCCTCCCACTCAGAGTTCTTGGAGGAATGGACTAATACTTCCTATCTCTAACCCATCATTTCTCCTTTTTTAAGTATATTTGATTGATCATGCTATTACAGTTGTCCCATTTTTTTCTCCCTTTTATCCACCTCCATTCTGCCCCCTCCCTCCAGCATTCTCCTACACCTTAGTTCATGTCCACAAGTTGTACATGTAAGTTCTTTGGCTTCTCCCTTTCCTATACTGTTCTTAACCTCCCCCTGTCTATTTTGTGCCTATCATTTATGCTTCTTATTCCCTGTACCTTTTCCCCCATGCTCCACCTCTCCCTCCCCACTGATAATCCTCCATGTGATCTCCATTTCTGTGATTCTCTTCCCATTCTAGTTGTTTGCTTACTTTGTTTTTGTTTTTTAGGTTGAGTTGATAGTAGTTGTGACTTTGTTGTCATTTTACTGTTCATAGTTTTGATCTTCTTCTTTTTCTTAGATAAATCCCTTTAACAATTCATATAATGAGGGCTTGGTGATGATGAACTCCTTTAACTTTACCTTATCTGGGAAGCACTTTATCCACCCTTCCCTTCTAAATGACAGCTTTGCTGGATAAGTTATCTTTGCCTTGAGTAATCTTGGATGTAGGTCCTTGCCTTTCATGACTTTGAATACTTCTTTCCAGCCCCTGCTTGCCTGTAAGGTTTCTTTGGAGAAATCGGTGGAGAGTCTTATGAGAACTCCTTTGTAGGTAACTGTCTCCTTTTCTCTTGCTGCTTTGAAGAGTCTCTCCTTATCTTTAATCTTGGGTAATGTGATTATGATGTGCCTTGGTATGTGCTTCCTTGGGTCCAGCTTCTTTGGAACTCTCTGAGCTTGCTGGACTTCCTGAAAGTCCATTTCCTTTGCCAGATTGGGGAAGTTCTCTTCCATTATTTTTTCAAATAAGTTTCCAATTTATTGCTATTCCTTTTCTCCTTCTGTCACCCCTATGATTAGGATGTTGGAGCATTTAAAGTTGTCCTAGAGGTCTCTACATCTCTCCTTATTTTTTTGAATTCTTGTTGCTTCATTCTGTTCTGGTTGAATGTTTATTTCTTCCTTCTGCTCCAAATTATTCATTTGAGTCCATTTTCCTCCCTTCGCTGTTGGTTCCCTGTGTATTTTTCTCCATTTCACTTTGCATAGCCTTCACTTTTTCCTCTGTTTTGCGACCATACTCAAACATTTCTGTGAGTTCCAGATTACCAGTGTTTTGAACTCTGCATCTGATAGGTTGGCTATCTCTTCATCACTTAGTTCCATTTTTGGCGCTTTGATCTGTTCTTTCATTTGGGCCATATTTTGTGTGTGTGTGTGTGTGTGTCCATGCACGTGTTACATAGTGAGGGGCAGAGCCTTAGGTATGTGCCAGGGTGGGGCAGCCCATGTGCTGCTTTGTGGCACTGTAGGTGGGGGAGGGGTCTGAGAGGGAACAATGCCACTTAGTTGGCTCTCTGCGGCTTTCAGTCACTTCACCTCCTACCCACAAGCAAATTGGAGCCTTTTGGTGCTGATTCCTGGGTAGGCGGGTTTGTGTATTTTCTGGGACCCTGAGGGCTCCCGCAATGAACTGTCCTGTGAGGCTGGGAGTTTCTCCCAGTACTACAACCCCCACAGCTTTTTACAGCCAGAGGTTTTGAGGCTTTCTTTTCCCATGCTGGACCCTGAGTTGTGTGGTCTGTCTTGCTCCCCTGTTGTTCCTCCCAGTTTATCTACATGCAAATATGGAACCACCTGCTGCCATCTTGCCTGCCCAGGACGCTAGCTGCTACCCTGCAGCACATCCCCTCTGCCTTGGCTTCCTGTCTCCATCTCCACCCCTCCTACCAGTCCGGATGAATGTTTCTTCTTTAACTCTTTGTTTGTTGGACTTCCAAACAGTTCGATTTTCTGGCAATTCTTATTGTTTTTTGTTTTTTAAATTGTTGTTGTCCTTCTTTTGGTTGTGTGAGGAAGAAAAGTGTATCTACCTATATGCCTCCATCTTGGCCAGAAGTCCCTCTAACCCAACGTTTCTACTTGCTCTGTAAACCACTGCAATCTGGTTCATGTTCACATTACTAGAAGAGCTCACACTTGACTTACAACAATCACTTGAAAGTCAAATTCAAAGTAACTTTTCAGTTTAATGGAAACCTGCTGCACTTGACACTGCCTATCTCTCCCTTCTCCCTGAAGCTCTTTAGTCCCTTAGTTCTTTGATACTCTTCTTTTTTGTTCTCCTCATACCTCTCTCTCCTTCTTCTGTATTCTTCATAATCTCTGAGTTGTCACTGTAGTTACAAATCAGGTGAACAAATGCAAGTGGGTGTTATTTCTGAACTCTCTCTTCTGTTCCATTCATCACACTGCCTCTCCTTATCCCAAGACCACAGTATCTTAATTACTATATCTTAATAATGGATATAAAGTAATATAAGATCTCTAGCTTCATTTTTCTTCAAGATTGTCTTGACTATTAATGACTCTTTGAATGTACATATACATTTTAGAAAATTGCTTTTTGCAAGTTTCTTCCCCCTATATCTATCCCCAAAGTTTTTTTTTTTGAAATTTTTTGAAGTTTGAGAAAATTTAACCTACTTATTCTTACTCATTTTAAGAATTAAGTTAGGGGGAAACTGGTTCAGAAACCTTTCTATCTCTCCCACTACAAGTTACCTAGGTTCCCATTTTATATGCACTTGTAATTCCCAGGGCATATTTTTCTCTAGAGGTCCTTTTGGGAATGATAACTATTATGTATGTGCTATAATTATTTTTATTCAATATCTTCCACAACCCTAGTCAGTAGATATTACTATCCCATTTAATAGATTAGACAACTGAGATATAGAAAAGTAAGCCCACCTGCCCCTCACACAAATGATAAATTTTAAATTTAGAATTCAAACCCATGTCTGCCTGATTCCAAAGCCTGATTTTACCTCCACTATTTACTCCACTTCTAATGACATGATACTTAATCACAGAATTTAAATTGAATGTGTTGGAGAGTTGATGTTTACTTTTTAAAACCTAATGATTTATTAACTTTATAGCAAATAACATTTAACACCTGTAAATAGGGCTCAAGATAAACTTTAATTTTTAAGTACTATGTCTATATTTTCTTATTCTAAATTTTAAAATGTTGCTTATGTTTGAATTATTTACTGCTGAGTAACAAATCACCCCAGAATGAACTGGGATAAAAACAACTAGCATTTTAAGATATTCGAGAACAGCATGGGTCAGGGTACAGCAGGAAGGGCTGGTCTCTGCTCCACCGTGTGGGGGGGCGTCAGCTGGGAAAGAGGAATGGCTGGGGGCTCCTTCATTAGTATGCCTGGTGCCTGATCCAGAATGACTGAAGGTCTGGGCTCAGCTGAGTTTGTCAGCCAGAGGGTCTACATGAGGCCTTCCCTGTGACAGCTGTGTTCCGAGGGAGGCAGTGTGTCAGAAGAGTGAAAATTCCAAGAGAAAAAAGGAAAACGTTGCAGTGCTTTTTCTGATCTGGTCTCAGAAGTCCCACAAAGGCACTGCCATCATATATCCTATCGGTCAAGGCAGTCACACGCCAGCTCAGAGTTAAGGGGAGGGAGTGGGGAACCCATGTCTCAATGGTAGGGCCTCCACGCATTTGGGGCCATATCTGAAAACCACCAAAGATAACAATCTTTAATCATGTTTGATGACTCCACCCTTGTTTCTCTCTTTATGGTTAGTTCTGGATCTAAAGAGAATGCCTTCATAGTATCAATGTTCTTCAGGAGAGATGTGACATTTCAAAAAGAGTTCCCATCACCCCTCATGTCAAGAGAATTTGAGGGTGGTATTAGACATAAATACTAAATCTTCCATTTCACTCCACTTTTGCATTGTCATGTGATTGTCTCCCATCACTGTGGAGAGGACTGGCCTGCCTCATGTGGTACCCAAGAGATGTAACAGGGACTACTTCTCCAACATATGAAATTTTCTTTTAAATTATGATAATAAGTAATTTGTGGGAAGACATTTACATGAAGACAATTGAACACTTTGACATTTCATTTGAATAGTAACAATACCTTTGTAGGGCACTCGACATACATTTGTCAGCACTGTGCTCAGCACTTACATTTAACCTTTTACTCTTCTATGCCCTTGTTACTCAAAGTGTGGTCCTCAGACCAGCAGTATCGATACCACCTGGGAGCTTGTTAAAAATGCAGAATTTGGGGCCCCAGCCCAGACCTCTTGAATCAGAATCTGCCTTTTAACATGATCCCAGACAATTTGTGTACACATTAAAGTTTTATATATCCCATGTTACAAAGTCAGCACTATTACTTTCTGCCTAAAGTAACGTGCTGAAGAGTGCAGTTTGTGAGTTAGCAGAACCAGAATCCGAATCCAGGTCTGACTGGCTCCAAAAGCTACTCTCCAAACAAATACTCCAAAATGCCTCTTAGTCAATTGCATCATCATAGTAGCAAGACTTTTGCTATGTGGACAGCTGTCATTTGTTTAAAGGGAGGTTGTGCAAGTCTTCTGTGATTCTAAGAAAGAGTTTCTTAGTTTCTCCAACTAAGCAGCATTGGGCATCGCTTGGCACATTTCTCAGCCCTACTCCCTCTGCTGGATTGAGTTCCTTAAGAGGTGGGACTATCACCCTGTTTGTTTTTAGCTCCCCAGAAATTAACACAGAAGCTGGCACATAACATCGGATTTGCTCCTGATGCACTCATTGAGGAATCAACAATGGGCCTATTTGTTCAAGTGAGTGGTGGAGATTATGGACAGTTCCCTGGGAGCAGACGTTATTTTGGAATAGAAGAAGGTGCAAGAGTTCTCTCTGAGATTTGCTACAAGCTCAGGATTCCAGTTGCAGAAAGCCAACAAACAAGGTTGCTCTTAGCTTGTCGGTGCGGCTTATCTCTCCCTCCAGGCAGCACCCCCACCCCAGCCAAGCGATGAAACTTCCTGAGAAAGGGCCTCCTTTCTTTCCCAGGTCTGGAGCACAGCTCCTTTGAGGTTATATTGGGTTGGCCAAAAAGTTTGGTTTTTTTCCATAAACTGACTCTAGTAGCGCTTAGTTGCTTTTAACTTCCTTTGAAACAACTTTGTTAGATTGTATTGTGACAGCTGTCATATTAGCATGTATTAAAAAAAACTTATCAAAAATTGGTGAACTTTTGTGTCTCCATTTTGTTATTGAAGATGGAAGAAAATACACAACATTTTCAGCATATTATGCTTCATTATTTCAAGAAAGGTTAAAAATACAACTGAAATGCAAAAAAAAAAAAAAGATTTATGCAGTGTTTGGAGAAGGCGCTGTGACTGATTGAATATGTCAAAAGTCATTTGCTACTTCGTCATGCTTAAGATTCCCTGCCGGATGGTGCTCCATGGTTGGGTAGACCAGTTGAAGTTGATAGCAATCAAATTGAGGTATTAATTGAGAACAATCAATGTTATACCACACAGGAGATAGCCGACATACTCAGAATATCCAAATCAATAAAGTTGTTGGTGAAAATGAAAAATGTGTCTTTTATTTTATGGAAAAAACCTAAATGAACTTTTTGGCCAACCCAGTATTTACCCTCCACTTGATTTATGTAAAACAAGACATGCAAAATGAGGGGAAGCTTGATCACAATCCCTTGATTTCTGTGGTCCCTCAATTTGGAAAACTCTTTTTTATCTATTACAACTCATCCCTTCTTATGGAGAAATCTAGGGAGAGGGAAATATGGACATCCAAGAGATTGGAGCAAACAGACACTCTGATTTTCTGGGGACACTCTTCATTTATGTTTGCTGCTCTGGTGTAATTATTAACAATGCCCTCATTTGCTGTCTTCCCTGTTGGGATGATAAATTATAGGTGCACTCAGTCACTAGGGCCTAGTAATGGTCCTAAAGTCACCTTGGGAGCCAGAATGTGGCCAGTCCCTAGCACACAATCTGCTTTCTGGACCGGTGACCGTCTGTGGTTGGTTGGTTCTCCAGGCCAACTGCTTCAGGCAGCTGTGGGGCTGGCTGCCCTGCAGGTGCCCAGGTGCTACCTCGGTTCACTCGGTCAGAACCAAGAGCTCCTCTTCCCTCAACGCCTTAGTTTGGCATGATCTGCTGTAACTTTGCTCACCATCAAGACCCCTGACAACCCTCTCTTCCCCCAAACATACATCTTCCCAACCCTTGGCACCTAGAAACAGTAGTTTTCAGGTCTAAGCCCCCAGCTTGCCACCGTCCTTCAGCAGTGGCCTGCATACACACCCCAGCACTATTATTAGGTGGTAGCATCAGAAACTAGAACAGCAATCCCTGGCGGCCCTTTGATCCCCGGAGCGGAGGAGAGAATCGCCGGAAGGGACAGCCCAGCCTGAGGTTAGATAGACCAGCTCGCTTTCCTCTGGGCTCCGGAGGACTCCAGACTAGCAGGAAGGAGCTGTGCTATTCTTAGCCAAGGTGTGGGAGCCTGGCAGGAGCCACAGGCGCTGCCCCAAGGGTCAGAGACAGGAATTAGCCACCCACTCCGGCTGCTTCCCCTCTCTCCTTCGGCTGCCCCTCCCACAAGGAAATGACCACCGCATGCCCCTCACCCAACAACAGCTTAGGGCCCAGACGCGGACCACCTCTTTAGCCCTCTCAGCAGTAAACATGGCTCAACCTCCTTCTGAGATGTCAGTTTGCGGGTACAGTGTGAACTTGGGGGCACTTTAGCAACCATCTCATAGAATGCTAGCGTGCTGCAGATGCCAGGAGTGAGCCCCAGAGAGGGGCAGTGATTTGTGCAGGTTCACCTGGGTGTTAAGGGTCTGATTTAGAATTCTAACCATTGCCACATGGGGATAAAGTTTGTAGGAATGCCCTGGCCAGTGGCTCAATTGGTTGGAGCATCCTCTGTACACCAGAAAGATCTCGATTCAAATGCCAGTCTGGGTACATACCTAGGTGTCCAGTTCAATCCCTAGTCAGGGCATGTACGGGAGGCAACCCATCGATTCTCTTCTCTCAAATCAATGCCTCTCTCTCTCTCTCTCTCTTTCTCTCTCTCTCAAGTCAATAGATAACCTTAGGTGAGGATTTTTAAAAAAGCTCTAGGAGTTAAAGATTACGCGCAGGTTTCCAAATGCCAGTCAAAGGACACAGGCTACCTGTGGCAACAAATTAGGATAAGATTACCAACTGTGCATCTGTGGAAAGGATTTTCTTTTGAGTTAATGCTCTTCTTACCTTGAGGTACTAAAAATAACCTTGTTTTTATTAAATGACTGCAACACTATATGATAATATACTGATGTGTGAAGAAAAGGAACCAATAGAGTGGAGAGTTCTCAAAAGTAAATTAAGACAACCTTCATTCACTCAGTAAACATTCAGAGTGTCTTTTATCACAAGGCACAGAATAAACATGGTTTCTGCTGTTGTGTTTCTCACAGTCACATGGGGATGACAAGCCACAAGCAAGGAAACATATGGCTGTAAAACATGATTTGCCCATGAATGAGTTTTGAACAGGGGGTGCTGTGAAACAGAATAAGGGGCAATGCTAGGGGGACTTACTTTCAATCGGGTGGTTACGGAAGACCGCAGGATGGGAAACCAACTTACAGGAAGTGAGCAGGGAAGAGGAGTCATGCAGAGGGACAGCTTGGTAAAATCTTGAGGTTAGCAAAGGTCTAGGCAAGCTTGAGGAACCAAACACAGCTGGCACAGTGGAAAGACTGGGCAAGGAGGCGAGTCTAGAAGAGGAGATTGGGAGGCAAGTTGGGGTCCAGCCCCCTTAGTTCTTATTGGCCAGGATGAAGAGTTTGGATTTTATTTTAGAGCAAAGTGAAGTCATTAAAGTGTTTTCAGAAAGGGAATGAAATGGCCCAGTTTTAATTTTGAACACATCCTCTCTACCTGCTGTATGAAGAATAAAAAGGAGAAGCCCAAGAATGGTCACCGTGCCACTGACATCTCAGACGAGAAATGCAGAGGCAATGGAGATGTAGAGAAGTAGAAGACTCAAGACCTCCCTAGGGAAGATTGTGTTCTACTTGTCAAACAAACACACACATACACACATACACATGGCACACACATGTATTCACACACACATACATGTTCGCACGCACGCTCACACACACAAAATGAGTTTGACTCTCTGGCAAATGTCGTAAAGTCATATATTTGTTTGGGCACAGATATTTGGAGAAAAGAACTGAGAACACTCCAGGAACCTCCCAGTCCCTCCCCAGCTCCAATCCTCTGGCTTTAGCGTGGGGTCTTCAGCTGACTGCTGTTTCCCCCTCCCCAGGTCAATACATGCTCAGAGGACTCTCCCAGATCCTGTTCCCACTGCCCCCGGCCAATCCTCCAAGAGCTCCTTAGATTGGACACGAGCATCTAGAGAAAGCACACATCTGGGAAGCAGCTGCCTGGCCACTCTCACAAAATCATCTCCGTCTAATCCAGTTGAAGTTGGAATGGAGAGGAGGCGTGGAAAACTAAGGGAAAACATGAAGCCTGTCCAAGATGGGATCTGGGTAGAGTGTCAGGGGCACCACCCCAAAACTTTGGAGACATGCCTCCAGGGTGGCCATTAGGATTTCAACTGGCTTTTTTGCCTTCTTCTGATCCCTGCAAGACCAGATGTGTCTCACAGCTGTGTACCATCTGCTACCCTCTAGCCCAAAGGAAACTACAGTTGGATGTTAAAGAAGTGAGGAGGAAGACAGATTCTTCCTTGGCTCTGGAGGGTGAGTTGTGGGTATAAGGAGTCTAGACTTCCCATGAAGTAGCCCAATGGCCTGGCAACCGCCTGCAAAGTGAGTGTTTCCCCTCCCCAGGCTCTTCTGGCATGGGAAGAATTTTCAAAGAAAACTCAATGTTCTGAAGCTTCCAAAGTCCTTCCCTACTAAATGTGTCACAGATTCTAGCTTAGAAACTTCATCTTTCTTATTTACTCCACTCCCTGCTCCTCTCCCTTCTTCCACGCCCCAAACACTTGCACCCTGAGTTCCCAACGTGGGCCATCATGAGTCTGACAGCATCTAGTCAAGCTGACATGTAATCTTCCCCAAAGGAAAAGAGCTGTACTCTCATCCAGAAGATGATGTTATCAGCCGCCTCCCTGGGCTCAGAAGTTTGGTGCAGCCCAGACATATGGATCTTTTTAGAGACTCATGCAATTTGGCAGCCCTGTTTCACACCCTCCAAATCCTGTTGCTCTGACACTGTTTTGCTGGGAGTGCACCCGGAGCAGGTCGGAGTGGATCCGCGTGGGCTCTTTTCTTCTTCTCTTCCCTTGTCATTTCTCCTGGCAACTCTCTACTCAATCTGGAAAACAAAAATCATTTCTCTCCTGGCCCAGTCTTTGGCTGTAAACAATGAGAAAGAGAGGGAGAGAGAGAGAGAGAGAGAGAGAGAGAGAGGGAGAGGAGAAGTGAGAGTAAGAAAGAACACAGAACTATTCTGGTCAGTTTTCCAAGACAAGATGGGAGACCCTCAACCAACTACACACTTCCGTCTTGCTCCTCCTCCTCCTCCTCCACCTCCAGCAACTCAAGGGGAAGCCACTGACAAGTCCAACATCTGCGTGAATCTGCTGCTGAATCTGTGCAGTGCACAGCCAGAATGCTATCTGCTGCAGCCCTGCCTCCTCCTTTGGGTAATCCGTCCTGAGCCTCTGAAGGGTAAATTCAGTCTTGCTCTCTGTGCTCAGAAATGGTGGGAAATGCTTCTGTTGAGGTAAAAAGATATCTCTTAAACATTGCAGGCTCACACTTGCCCCCCTTTTCCCAGTCAAACACAAAGGAAGCTGGCATGTCTTAGAGGAAACGGAACTTTGTTGCTGCCCCTGAAGAAAGAATGACTGCTCAAAGACCAGCAGCCAGAACTGTCAAGGGAAGTGTCTGGAACTCAGAGGTCCTTTTGTCCATGCACAAGGCCTCTGGTGACCCTTAACTGGGGAGTCTGGAAAATTTAAACCCTAAAGGGTGGTGCCACCTTGGATGAAGATGCTTAGCTAAGAACGGTTCAAAAAATTCACAGGAATTGGCTGTCCTTGAACCCTTCCTCCACCCTCCTTGGCCGTCTCTCCCCGGCCATAGGCCGACCTCAGAAGATAAGAGGTAGGAGACACAAAAAAAGAGGAACACTTTATTTTTTTCTTCCAGAACCAGGCCTGGACCAACCACATTATTTTATTTTTGATGGTTTCAAGACAGAGGAGACCTCTATACAATGTGCAAGAGTCAATAGTTTGGGACAGATGTTTCCTTTCCAGCCACATTTTCCTGCCCTGTTAAAAATAACCACCCTCTTTGCTTTGACTTTCATAAAATCTATGTCATTAAAGGTCTACATTTGGGTTTCCAGAGACAAAGACTGGTAGGTCCCTGGATTTTACAACCTTTTGGCCCACGAATTAGATGCAGCATCAGGTACAAGATTGTCCAGCCCCTTGAGGCAGATTCCTGGACCCTGTAGTGAAGGAAATTGCTTCCCTACCCCTACCTTCAGGTAGCACCAGAAAGAAAGTTTCCACGTGAGGAAGGACAGTTTCTCGAGTAGAACTACTTTTGTTTCTCTGAACAAATCCTTCATCTTGAAATTTTCTTGAATTAATTATTCCTCTAGCCCCAGGGCGACCTGGACCCCCTTTGATACTCCAGCTTTAATGGAAATATAATTGCCATCTCATAACACTCATGAGCAATGGTGAGACAGGCCTGTACCTTGAGGAAGATTTACTGAAAACCTAAAACAGACGCAAGGGAAATGAGAAGGGACAACACCAGGATTACAGACAGACACATTCCCCTACTCCCCTTCACAAACAATGGATCTCAGACCCATTCTCAGAGTTGCTTCCCAAAGCTTAAGGGTTCTCAACCCAAGTTGCCCTCATTGCTGGCCCTTTAGCCAAGTTGTTCTCAGCTCCCACCATCACACCACTGCTCCCACAGACAACCCAGGTTTTGACAAATCTAAGGAAAAAAAAAAGGAATTACAATAATGAATAATCACCACACCTTTTTCCTTTTAAAAATGAAAACATTATTATTTTTGTTTGTAAAAGTGACACAGTTATTGTAAAAAAAAAAAAAAAAAGGACATGTTGCATACAGAAATGAAAAAGGAAGGGAAATGTACCTATAAGTCCAGCACCCAAAGATAGCTGTATGTGTGTGATGCTTGTCATCATGTCATACCCTGACCTTTTCCCCCTCCCCACAACATAACAGTATCATGCTGTGAGGCCCTTTTCTCCCACTCATATGTCATATCACCAGTTTTTTTTCTTAAAAGATTTTATATGTTATTTTTTGAGAGAGGTGAAAGGAGGGAAAAAGAGAGGAGGAGAAACATTGATGTAAAAAAGAAACATCAATAGGTTACCTCTCATCTGGGGCCCATGCCCCAACTAGGGTCCGATCATACAACCCAGGCATGTGACCCAACCAGGAATCATACTGGCAACCTTTCAATTTGCAGGATGACGCCCAACCAACTGGGCCACACTGGTCAGGGCAATATCACCAGTTCTTAATAGCTGTGCACAAAAAAGCTATGGATTATGTGCAAGTCTAGCTGAAACACCACATCTTTCTCTCTTACTCGGAAGCTTGTCCCTTAGGAGGCAAAACTGGAATGGAGGGCCTGGGCTGATGCTCCAGGGAAGGGTGGAACGAAGCATTGCATTTTCTGTCTCTTTTCTGAACATCATTACATTTTTATCTTTAATAGTATCCCAAGGGGCCTATGAAAGATGCCAGCAGATTATCTCGGGCGTCTGCGCTGATGATAAGCCCACACTCACTCCCTTCTAAGAAACAGCCCCACCTTCCAAGGGCAAGAGAAGGGTGTTATCCCAGCATAAGAATAATCTCCAACCCACTTGAAGTTACATACATGCTTATATACATATATATAGTAAGTTAAATATTAGTGACAAATTATTCACAAACAAGTGCAGACATGGATGAAAAAGAGAACAGACTAGATAAAGTACAGACTGAGATAAAAGGGATTTTATCAATAACAATTTGAGAACTTTGATAAACATATCATTTCCTAGGAAAATAACAAAGTTTACCCAAGAGTAAATTTTTTAAAACTCATAAGTCCCAGAACAATTACAAAGGTGAAAAACATCTTTTAAAATAGTCCCACACTAAATACCGCTTGCTAACAAAACTTTAAGGAAGTGATCATCCCAATCTTATAAAAATTCTTCCTAAGAATAGAATAAAATGAAATGCTCTCCAAATAGTTTATAATGACTTCATAATCCAATACTGAAATCAGATAATGACACAGTGATGAAGGAAAAAATATAGACCCATTTCATTTATGAATATAGAAGCTATAATCATAGGTAGAAGATCGTATTAGCAAATTAAATTCTACAGTGTATAAAAATGATAATAAATCATGACAAATTTAGCTTTAATGCAAAATTGGTTTAATTTTAGCAAAATCTATAATTGCAATTCACTACATACCATATTAAAAGAGAAAACCATATATCATTTCAACAGATATAGATAAGAGCTTTAAAAGTATATTTATTATTAAAGAAAGAAATCTTCTGGTAAGTTAGGAGTAGAAAGGAATCTCTTCAGGATGATAAAAAGCACATATAAAAATTAAGCAAATGTAGTCCTATGTAGGGAAACATTAGAATATTAACCTTTAAAATCTGGAATGAGGCAAGGATGTGTAGACCACATCTTTTATCCTTGTAGTGGATATTCTTGCCAGCACATTAACTTTAAAAAAATAATAATTCAAAGGGAAATGGATTGGAAAGAAAAAATAAAATCATCACTATTTGCAGTTGCTATGATATTTACATAGAAAACCCCAAAGAATCTATAAATACCTAGAAATAATAGAATTTAACAAGGTGCTTCAATAAGATTAAATAAAACAATAAACTGTATTTTCATACACAAGCAACAAAAATAATTAAGAAGATATTATTTACAGCAGCATTAGAGGACATCAATGACCTAGAAATGAATCTAACAAAAAATAAATAAAAACCACTACAGGAAAAATCATAAACTTTAAAGAAGACTCAAACAGTAGAGACCCATGCCAAGTTGGCTGAATGAAAGATTCAGTTCTCTCCAAATTAATCTACAGAGAATTTTTTAAAATTCTTTCTTTTTTAAGATTTTATTTATTTATTTTTAGAAAGAAGGGAAGGGAAGGAGAAAGAGAGGGAGAGAAACATCAATGTGTGGTTGCCTCTTGTGCATCCCCTACTGGGGACCTGGCCTGCAACCCGGGCCTGTGCCCTGACTGGGAATTGAACCTGTGACCCTCTGGTTCGCAGGCCAGCACTCAGCTCACTGAGCCACACCAGCCAGGGCTACAGAGGAGTTTTTTTAATCAAAATATAAAAAGGAATTTTTGGGAGGAACCTGATAAGCAGATTCTAACACACAGGGAAGGGTAAAAGCCAAGAATAGCCAAGCCACTTTCCTGAAGAAAATGAGGGTCTTCACTTGCACTGCCCATATTGGGACTTATTTGAAGCTGCAGTAATTGAGACAATGATACAGGCTCAGGGGTACAAACACGGTGACCAATGGGTAGAGAGCCCAGAAATCGTCACAGATAGGTATGATGTGGCATGTGGCAACAATGGCATTGCAGACCAGTGGAGAAAAGACAGACTACTGAGTCTTTCTTTGCAGAAAAGTGGTTACATCTGTATGAAAATATATGAAACGGGATCAGGTCCAGGTATAAATCTAGCATCTCTCAGTCCCAACCCCGTGCTTCTATACTCTTCTCTATAATGCTGGCTATGCTGTGTGTTTGCTCTGTTATGTGAGAATATTCAATTCTGCTACAGAGGACAAGGAAAGTAAACAGGATGGCTAAAATTCATCTGATGTACTAACTGTAGATTACAAATAAGCAAGCTGCTTGTGAGACACAGGCAGAATTCAGATGTGCTAAAAATAGGTAGTAAGTTTGTAATCTGTAAAACATGTAACAGAGAAAATGGAATATATTACCAAAAGAACGGAATGAACAAGAGTGTTCCTTGCAGGTAGAAAAGGATGGAAAAATCAAGTCATAAGGTATAGTGCATGCCACCCTGGGACTGACATCCAGGTCATCCTTAAGTTTTCTACCTATCGGTGATGCCATTCTGACCTCTGTGGGCTCTGTCCCAGAAATGCTGACAAAAGGGAAGGCTGTCCAGAACACCTGAGTTGTGTGAGCAGACCCATGGCCAGGCCTGCATGCCCTTGAGCCTCCCCACCAAGCGAGCTTACATTGGTTCCGGGCATCTTCCATCTACTGATCCCTTATTTAGCCTCATTTTTTTCCTCATGACTACACTATTGGAGCATGACACAAGCTTCAGATAGTGGCCCTTTTACCCTGTTTGCACCCTCCCCAAGTGGGTTAACCTACCCCAACTTTTTTCTCTTGATTCTGGCTGTGTGTTTTAAATATACTTAATAGCTTTTGTGATTTTACCAGTATGGTTTGGTCTGAGTGTTCTTGGTCTGTGGTCTCTATATCCTGCTTATAGTGTACGCAGAAGATACCATTGCCTGGAGCTAATTTCCCACAGGACACTGGGGTTGGGGGCCTATATGCCACATTTCCCAGACTCCCTTGTCACCTGGCTTCTTGTTAAGTTCTGGCCCGAGGAGGCACTGGAGAGACACTGGAAGGCAGGAAAAGGAAAGAGGGACTCACTTCCGACATCAAGTTCCCTTTGCCCCTCTCTAACATCTGAACATCTCTCTCGCCAAAGACCCCTCCCTGCCAAAGTGAGATTTAAACCCTGAGAGCTTTCAAAGGCCCCAAAACAGGTTTGCACCATGGGAAAAAAGTTTTGGTTCCAAAACATAAACCTGGAAATTCAAAATGAACAAAAGTTTTATTAAATACTTACAAATGGTAAACTTAGCCAACTTGTAAACTGCATTCGACTCTTTAATGGTTCTGGATAAATATAATAAAGTTTGAATTATGAGAACAAAATGAAGAATGTATTTTAAAACTCAAAAAATTTTAAAATATTTTCACTTAGTATTTTTTACATCAAAGAAGTTACATTCGACATGGATGAGGATCTATTTTAAATGGACCCATATGATGTATGTGTATTTTGGAGCTGGGGTAGGGGATGCTCAGTGTTAAGAGTGCCCATGACCTGGAGATCCATAAAGAGCCTGACAGAGCCTCTCGTGCTATATGTTTCTGTTGCACCCTCTGCTATGTGCAGTGCAGTTAACATCTTATTCTGGCAACAGCTTATATAATGAAGTAGGAAAGCAGAGACTTTGAGGATCAGCCAAGAAGGGCTAGAGCTTTGAAGAGACTTGCTAATTGAACTCTATATGGCCCATGAGGAAACATAAGGCTGGGGTCCCAGGGTGGGCTTATATCCAGTGGCCAAAAGCTGAGTTCGTGGGTGGTTGTATTACCGGTAATGTTGGCTCTCAGTTACTGAATTCGGCAAAGAAAGAAATCAGAGCCAAGAACTCCAGTGCAAGAGGAAGTTTATTTAGCATGCAAAATGAAAGTGCACTTGAAGAGAAGTTTCAAACAGGCTGCTCGGAGAGCTGCCTTGGCCTTTTAGAGAGAAAGTCACAGAGGCAGAAGAAGTGAGCCAGCTGGGCTGCGTGGACTCAGGAATGGAGTTATAGAGGCAAAACAAAGGGGGGCGGGCCCTAAGAGTTTAGGAGAAAGCAAGCGAAGATACACACCTGAGGAAGAAAGGTACGGGAGTGCTCTAGAGAGAGTGTGTGCACTGGGTCCTTTGCCTTAAGAATTTTTATCTGTTTTCTAAAGGCACGAATTTGGGGGGAGGCTCTCAATAGAATATTCATCAATTTTCCAGGTGTATCCTTTCAGGGTAGTGGTCTCTAATGATTGTTCTGCACTAAGGTAGGAGGTTGTTGGTCATTGCATCTGGTCCTGATGACAGCCATGGCATCGTTTCATCCAATTTTGCTGTTCTTCTGGGCCCGGAGCTGAAAAACAACTGAGGCCTAGATGTTATCTCTAGTTTTCCCAAAACTCTGTCTCTGTGGTCAACAGACTCGAGACTTTGTTCCTAAGACTATGTGATACTGATCAGAACCTCATTGTCCTGAGGGCTTAATGCTGAAGGGAGTGGTTGTGCAGGGGAGAAAGAGGCAGATGAGACAGGGTGCCCCACAGAGCCAGTTTGAATCAGCTATCTGTCTCAGTTTTCCCATTTCACTTGCCAAGAAATTTTCCTGACTTCTTACTATCCTGCTAACTTCTTGATAATTTTCCTGACTTCTCAGTTGGGAATAGCTTGTGTGTGCTTGGAGTGACGAGTCTCAGGGACTCTAGAAAATTGGCAGTGTAGCCAGTCATCGCCCAACATCATGATTCTGGTGCCATCTATAGCCTTGTAGGCCAGACAAGAATAGCTCTAGTTCTTAAAGGAAGAGATTTGTAGGCCTCCCAACCTCCTGGTCCTGTTTTACCTTCCTGAAGTCTGACCTCTACCTTGTACCTAGCTTGTCTTCTTTCTAGGCCAGGGCCTCTGAAACTTTAGTATGCATAAGAATCATGGAGCACCCTTATTAAAAGTGAAGATTCCTAGACCACCCCCTTGATTCTGCACAAGCCACGCTTTGAGAAGCTCTGCTCAGTAAGATCATTCTCCCTGTCCTCTGCTCCCAAAGCTGGTTAAGAAATTCTGGAGCTAGAGACGAGTCCTTTCCTGCTTCCCATGGTCCAGCTTGGGGAGACAAGAGGCATTTGAAGTAACCGGGGGAAAAATCACTGAGAATGAAGAAAGAGCAAAATGGACCAAACTGGTTTTCAGTGTGAAGCAGACCCAGCTCCTGGAGCTGAGTTGAGTGAGAGAGAGCGTGTGTGTGTGTGTGTGTGTGTGAGAGAGAGAGAGAGAGAGAGAGAGAGTGTGTGTGTGTGTGTGTGTGTGAGGGTAGGGAGCTAAATTGCTAGTCTCAAGGACAACGGCCTGATTTTAAAATTCATCTTGCAGCTCTTTCTGACCCCCAGCTGCGGGACCTTGAGATCACAACATGGTCATATTGGAATCACCATTTGAACTTTCAAACAGATTCATACCATACCATTGTGTTTTATCAAATTCACATCACAAGCCCTTTGTTTTATTGTGTAAGTCTTTGTTTCCTATCTAAAGGAAAGTTGGGGAACACGAGCAGAATAGGGAGTTCGGGGGTTTGTTTTTGGACCTGGACACCCTTCTCCTGCGCAAACCAAGTAGGTCAGAGGACCATCAGTGTAAACCTACTTTCATAATGCAAAGGGGTCCTCAGAGAAGTAAATCAGAAAGGATCGGGGGTTGCTGGTCTGGCTTCCTCTCTCCCCCTTGGGCTATGTGGTGCAGGCGTCATGAAAGAGATTGGACTGGGTGTTTATACTTCTGTGATTCCACTCAGGATCTCAGCACATTTCTCCCAGGCTGCGCCTTATCTTGACCCCTCCCTGCAGTCGTCATCTGCTCCTCCTGGCTCCTCCTGGTTCCTCTCGCCTCCAGTCTCTACCTCCCCAGTCCAATCTGTGACAAGGCGGACTGCCCAGCTCAGTTTCTGCAGCTCAGTTTACCAACCGCCTGAACCGCTGGTGAGAAATAGGGCGCTCCAGGGCCAACCAGGCAGCAGATGAGGGAATAGGGGCAAGTCTTATTTCTGGTGGGAGAGCCGGACGAAGCCCCTGGAGTCTGGGACCCAGGACTGGACAGGGGATGCCTGGAGAAAAGCATTTAGTTGCTAAGGGAGCCCTTTGTTTTCATGATGATGGTGACAGTTAGAATGTAACCGTGTGGGAAAATGGGGCTGATCCCAGGAAAAACCCTTCAAATGAACGCAAATAGACCTTGTAGGGAAAAAAATGAAAAGAAAAATCGACAAGGATAGTTTGGATGGTAAAAATGCGTAATTGCAATCATTTATCTGTCCTTCTCAGTCTTTATGTTTCATTAACATACAGCACAGCCTCCAGGCGACTATCATTAAATGCATCAGACTGGACGCGTGTAATGTTGTACCTGATTAGCAAAATGCTCACACTTGTAAACTCAGGTCCTCACAGCAGTTTGCTTCTACAAGATTGTTCTCAGCTTAAAAACTTTAAAATAAAGAAATATATACATTATATGTAAACTGTATATATAACACATATAATATATATTATATAATATGTATATAACTTGTCCCTGCCCTGACCACCCTCAAGGCCGACACAAAGGGGTTAAAAGTTAAGTGGAAGTTGAGCTTGAAAAAGTAAGATAGGGCCTCTACATAAAGTTGAAGGAGGCATCTGGGGCCCCCACAAACCTCCACCTTTTTTGGCCTCAAAGGCGGCAACCCTAGCCTCCCTCCTAAAGTCCTCCGCCTTTGGGACTAAGCAGGGAAGCTCACGTTAGTGGCAGCCAAGGAGAGGGGCCGGCCTTGCCAGGACTAAAGAGGGAGGGGAGGGGAAAAGCAAGAATCGCCCACCCCGATCCCAGGCGGAGGGGCGGGAGCACTGGGTCCCCGACCGAGCGAGCAGTGTCTTGGGCTCTGTGCATCTCTGTGGAGCGCCGCGGGAAGGATGCTGGGCCGCAGGGGCGCGCGCGCGGAGCGCGGGATGCCGCGGGGCTGGACTGCGCTCTGCCTGCTGAGTCTGCTGCGTGAGTACCCGCCGCGCGCGCGCGCGGCCCGCCGGGCTGGGCCGGGAGGGTCGCGGCTCCTCCGGAGGCCGAGCGAGCTCAGCCAGCTAAACTGAGGAAAGGGACCCCTGCCTCAACCCACGCGCCCACGTCCATGGCTGCTCCAGGCTTTGGTGGGACGAGGGCCATGTGAACGGCCCAGCCCCTCACCTGTGAGTCGGCGGGGGTGGGACGGGAAGAGAAGGCGACCACGCCGCGAGTGTGAAGTAGCCCAGGTGTTAACTCGCTGCTAGCCCTAGGCGTTCCGGAGTCGGACTACGCGACTCGCTGGAGTTGTGTCTAATACAAAGCGCTTTGAAGGTGCCAGTGTCTCTTCGTGTAACCAAAGGTGCGGAGCGCAAAGTTGGAGAGGGGAGGAGAGAAGCAGCAAAGCTTTGCGGCTGGTGGTCGATTCAGAAAACCGGGGCCTGAGCGCGTTGTAGGGAAGGGGGCCAGGCGTCCACAGACCACCCGGATGGGGAAAGCCAGAATTGGACATTTAAGGAAAGGGAGCAAAGCCAACCTGGAAGAAGCCCAGGAGGCAGTCTGAGTTAGGTGACGAGGAGGGGTGGTGGTTTGGAATGGAGAACGATCCGTGCAAAAATCCTTGCATTTAGGATCGCAAAGCTAAGTTACAACTCGCTCTTTGGACACCCACACCCATTCCACTGGAGAGAAGGTGGTGGTGGATGGAGTTCGTTCTCTGCGCTGCCTCCCTCTCCCACCACAACTCCTCTGCCTGGCGCCAACTCAAGCTTGTTAGGTTTGGGGGGTGGTTTCTTTCCCTGCCCCCTCCAAGTTCTACAAGGAGTGGACAGGTCAGAAGACTAGTGGATGCTCCTCCTCATCCGCAATGCTCTTAACTTCTTAAGTTCTTGCTCTCACTTTAGTTTAAAAAAAAAAAGAGTCACTCAATAAATATTTATTCCTAATTGCTTTCATTTGAGGACAACATTCTCCAACTCATTTCATTGCACTTAGAAGGTTTTAAACATTGTAAGTTGTCTTCCCTTTTGCTCAAGATTCCGCTTCCAGCCCTCCAGGGCTCCCAATTCCCTTCTCTTACTAAAGGCCACCCAGCACGGGGCTAGCCGGCTAGGCCTCTTTGCTCTCACTCTCCTCTGCCGTCCCTCTTTGGGTCCACCCAGTTGGAAAGCGACTCATTCTGGGCTGGGGGAAGCTCTAAGTTAGTCTCTGGGTTGACCTGTTTGGCAGCCCCAGACTTGCCCTTTGGGACAGGGAAAAAGCTGTCACTGAGGTGTAGAAGCCCTAGAAAGGGAAACCCCCCTGAGTGCTAGACTGCACCCTCATAACAGGGGTGAGTTGATCAGAGGCTCTGATGTCGATCAGATGCTCCTCTCTGCTTTGACTACACAGCTTGTGATGGTGACCTGGTCCTGGGCCCAGCAAGGCCCACCCTTTCCTTATTTCCTCAGCTGGCTGGTCTCAGCCTCCCTGCAGTAGGGAGGGTCGGGGGAGCAACTTAACCTCTTCACAACCTCAGGTTGATATGTTGAGAATTTCAGTATCTCAGCTTGGTGGAGGGGGGTGGGGGGTGGGGGGTGAGGGGTGGGATGCATGCCTATTCTCAATCTTGCCAGTCTGTGTGATCTAGTTTGTCAATTCTATGCCTTCCTTGAGAACTTTCTAGGGTGTGTGTGTGTGTGTGTGTGTGTGTGTGTGTGTGTGTGTTTTAATACCAGCAGTCTTTTTCTGTCCTGTGATATATCGTGGAGTCAGTGAAATGAGTGACTGTACCTTGAAATGTTAACGAAGCGACATTGCAGAAACTCTGTGCTGTTATTACTGTGAAATTTTGGGCAGAAAGGAGTTCTGTGGTTTTCTTGTCACTTACCCTAACACAGAGCTTTGTTCTGGGAAGTTCTTTTTTCTGTCCCTGTGAGAAGTTGGCATGGGGAGGGGCATAACAGCCAACCAAAAGTAGACTTTTTTAGCTGGAAATGCGATGATTCTGGGTGGTGACCAGAATCAGGGTGGCGATGAGAGGCCACCAGCTGGGAAGAGGAGACTGAGGTCATTAAGGAGTCCCATTTGTCATACTCAAGGTTTCCTCTAAGCCCTGCATGACCTGTCCTTCTGATCTCCCCAACGACAAACCACCCCCCCAATCCCACCCCTTCACATTCCTCCTCTTCCTTTGGGTCCTTCTGTGCATGCAGACCCCACACCCATATCCTGTCTGGGGCTACATGTAAAAGGGGAAAAAAGAAAAGGGAAAAGAATTTTATCAGATATTTTCCAGAGGAGAGAGGACTCCACCCTTTGAATCTCTGCCACATGGCGACTGAGGAGGAGCAGCCTTGGGGACCTCTGACTAATTCAGCGGCCCCCAGTCCTCTGGCGTATAGGGCCAACGCTGCTGGCAAACGCGAGCCCTCGGCAGCCTTCCTCTTCGACTGATAAAGCTTGCCACTGGGGCCTCTTTTTCTTATCCTTTTCGCCCCACCCCCTGGGAGCCTCATTCACTTGTCCTCATCTCCTTCATCCTCTGAGTCTTTGTCTTCAAAAGCTCAGGGCAAAGAATGCCAAACTGCAGCAGATAAACTCCTGCGCAGCCTTACAAAAACAAATAAAAGGGAGGGACAAATTCCACTTCTTATAGTCTCACTGCCTGATTTCCTTTAGACCCTGGGCAGACAAGCCTGGGCTGACTTTCAGGGCTGGATGGTGACCGAGCTCCACCCTCAGGGTGCCTGGGCCTCCCTCTCTCATTGACTTTGCTTGATCTAACTAAAGGGACCGAGTGTGGAGAGCTGAAAATGTGAAGGTATGGAAACGGGACAAAAACACCACCTTCCGGAAGAAAATGCTCAGAGTCGCCAGAACAGAATTTCCATATTTTTCTGGGCTTTGACTTCTCTAATGAGAACATTTTCTTCCCTCCTCAGCAAAGAAATAAAAACGCATATCTACAAACTTTAGTCCCAAGGGCCCGGACTTTGCTGAAGAGAAAGATGCGTGCATCTTGGGAGGATGAGAGACAGATGAGTGGGATGCATCCTAGGACCTACAGCCAGAGCCCACCTGGGAATGAGCCACTTCCCTGCAGGTGTAAATAAAGGAAAAGTCCTTTTGGCTTAATTGGAAAGTCTGCTCTTTGTTGATTTGGGGTGGGACAACCCTAAAGAACTCATAACTGATACCTCCCAGGGGAACAGCATCTCTGGGTAGCCAGTTCCATTGTTCAAGAAAATTCCTTAAATAGTCTTTGGATGAGAAAACCTAGACTCCTGGACAAACTTCGGATGTGCCGTTCAACAAGAGGTTGAATTGCTGAGCATGATAAAAATGGAACTTTGTATTTGATGGGCCCAAGAGGCTGAAGGCTGGAGGACTCCAGAGTCCAAAAAGATAGAAGAGGGAAGGTTCCTGGAACAGTAGAGGGACAGTGGTGAGTGGAAGGTGGGAAAGACCTGGCTAGGAGAAAGTCCTCATGGTACAGCATGGATGTTTAGCGCAGTGTCTAGAATTTCAAAGTTATGTCATCATCTCTCCTGGGCTGTGCTGTGATCTGGCTGCAGGCTCTCAAACCTTCAATAAGCACATACTAGCCCTGTGCTAGCATTCCTCTGGGTAGGGTAAAGGAATGGGTGCTTGGCTAGCCCACGAGGAAGGAGTGCAGACCAAGAACTGCTGCAGTCTGAGGACGGGGAGGCCCAGAGCTCCACGTAGGAGTCAGTGGCAACCAGAAAAATGGCAGAAGAGGTGACTGGGAGAAATGCAGGCCCCAGAGAAAACTCAGGATATTGGGGTTCCATAGTAAGTGGATGGCGTCCAAGACACACCATTTGAATAGTAAAGGAAAGTCTAAGTACACTGGGCAATTCAGGCCACAGACACTTGGTTTATACTCACACTTCAGCTTAACCTCTGACGCAAAAGATGGCATCGACCCAGTTCTTTGTTCTAATTCAACCAGGCCCAAACTCCCCGAGACCCATAACAGGGATGTTTCCTGAATGCTTCCAGGAAAGATGGTGGCTCACTATCTCCCAGAGTAGAGTAGTTCATTCCACTTTTAAAAAACCAACCCCATTATTTTAAGCTTTTCTTTGTCTTACAGTAAAATGAGCCTTCCTATAACTTCTAGTCATTAATTCCAATTCTGTTCTTTCTATTAATTCACAGAATTATTCTGAACTTTCTTCATGACAATCCTTAAGGAATTTTCTAGTCACCGCACCAGATTATAAACTCCTTGAGGACAGGAACTTACTTATTTATTTAACCCTCACCCTAGGATATGTTTATTGATTTTAGAGAGAGAGGAAAGGTGAGAGAAAAAGAGAAACATCATGTAAGAGAGAAACATTGATCGGTTGTCTCCCACACGTACCCCAACCAGGGATCAAACCCACAACCTAGGGATGTGCCCTGACCAGGAATCGAACACCAGCCTGTTGGTAAACCAGTCAGCATTCCAACCAACTGAGCCACCTGGCAAGGGTGAGGACAGGAATATATTTAAATTCTAATGACACTCACACCTAATAGTGGGAAGGAATCTTCTCTCAGTTTGTACTTCCCACAGCACTGAGCGTGGCCCTTTACACATCACTGGTACTTAGAAAAATAAGAATGAATAAACAAGTGAAAGGTACCTGGAAAAAAGTTATTTATTCTCCCTCCCCAAATTCTTCCTTTCTAGATCAGAGGCCAACAAACTTTTATTGCAAAGGGCCAGACAGTAAATATTTTAGACTCTCAAGGCATGGTGGTCTGTGATGCATATTCTACTTTATTTTATGTTACAACACTCTCAACACATAAAAGCCATTTTTAGATCGCTGGCCATACAATAACCAGCCCACAGGTGGAATTTGGTTCAGAATCTGTAGCTGCCAACCCCTGATCTACATGAAATAACACTAGGCTCTCAACCATATATCTTGGTTTCTAGAGCTCTCCTAATTCTGGTTATCTTCCCATGGACACTCCCTAATTTAGTAAATTTCCTCTTAAAATATAGCATCGAGTGAGACCCCTCTATCTCGAGGTGGTTGGTGTGAATGCGCCTAATGCAGTTGCCACTCAGTCCAAGTGTTTATTCTGCACTCAGAGGACTGTGCTCAGTGCCCTGAGTAAAACAAATGAGTAGAAGAGATGGTTCTGGCACTAAAGAAATTTGTAATGGAGCTGAAGTGACAAGCCCTATACGCAGGAAACAGCATACATGATTTGTGCTAGATAAGCGATAGAGGTACATGTCTTAAGGCCTTCAGGAAGCAGACAGAAAGGGGCCTGCACTAAAGATAACCGCTGTTTCTTGAGTGTTTACCAGACAAACTGCTTTATACCCCTTTTTTTAATTCCTCAAAACAACTAGGAAGTAGGGACTATTTTTATCCCTGTTTTACAGGTGAGGTTTAAACAGTGGAAGAGGACCCCCAAGGCCACGCTGCGAGAGCGTGGTAAGAAAAGAACCCTTCCCTCCATCACGGTCTAATAGCAGAGCCTGAGCTCTTGTTCCCAGGCTCTGCCATCTCGTCAGTACAGGCTGGGGTCTCCCCGAAGAGGCCGTGATGTTTCTTTTTCCTAGTACTATATCTCTATGGGCTAAGACACCCAGGAACTCCTCCAAGAAACTCCTCTGGGGCCAAGTGCTAAAATGTATAAGTACAGGCAGAATGGGGCTGACTGGCTAGGAGATCAGAAAACACCACCAGCAAAAATAAATAAATAATAAAACTAAGGAGCTATGAAAAGTAAGACCAGCTACAGGAAAACTCAGTCTCCGAAAGCACAGAAATTGAGTTATTTAAGTAGCAGACCTTTCTGGATTGCTGAGGATTTGTAACCTCCCCCTAGCCCCACTTCAAAGAGTAACATTATCTTCAATGTACTAGCTGTAGGTAGAAATCTTGTAAGAATGTATTTAATACGCCTCTGCTTCCGTAAGTGTACCAAAAAAAAAAAAAAGAAAGGACTTTAACCTTTGTGACTCAGATGTATCATGAAAATAATTTGGTCATGGTGACATCGTAATGCTTATTGAGGTGTACATATTTATTTACTCCTACCATAAATGATTCCAGACTTGTGTGGGCTTTGATACTCATGTATGTTTTTCATTTACTCCTGTCCCTTCATTTTTAGCTGCTGCTTCTCCTTATTGTTTGTTTTTGAGAGGCTCTTTCTAATGTTTTAGCTTCAGCTAGTATATCAGATAACCAAGCTTGATAGCTCTATGTATAAAACAAGAACAATTGCCTCTGAGTAAGTGCCTGCAAGTTAAATAGATGACGTTTTACCACATACGTCGTGTAACATCTATTTGGCTCCTTAGGGCCCTCATTTTGCTAACTTCCTGAGACCTCGCCTTCTCCCCTTGTTCCAAGGTCGAGAGTTGAGTTCAAATGGGGTACCTAGGGTTTAACTGGGTTCTTAGGGAGGCACAGTTAATAAAGATGGAATGAAATGAAAACAAGAGAAGAGAGACTTTCCTCCTGTTTTAAATTGTACTATCATGCGGCCTGTTGCGTTTAGGGTAAGGGCTATGCCTTCGGCCTAGAATGGAATGGAGTACAGGTCTCATCAGTCGCCTTTGAGAATATGACTGGTGGCTGCTAGTCCTGCCCTGCAGAGTTGGGGGTCAGAGGTTCGGTTAAAGAGTTCTGGCCAGGACGGAGGTGTAGGTAGATACACTTTGTCTCCTCACACAGCCAGAAGAAGGACAACAACAAATTTAAAAACAAAAAAATAACGAGAACTACCAGAAGATCGAACTGTATGGAAGTCCACCAGCCAAGGAGTGAAAGAAGAAACACTCATCCAGACCTGTAGGAGGGGCAGAGACAGGCAGCCCAGGTGGAGAGGACATGCGGCAAGGCTGCGGCTGGCAGACCGGGCGGCCCCACATTTGCGTGCGCATAAACCGGGAGGAACAACTGGGGAGCAAGACAGACCCTGCAACCCAGGCTTCCAGTGAGGGGAAAAGAAAGCTTCGAACCCCCTACTGGTGTAAACCTGTGGGGTTTGCGGTGGCAGGGGAAACTGCCAGTCTCATAGGAGAGTTCATTTGAGAGACCCACAGGGTCCTAGAAGGTACATAAACCCAGCCACCTGCTGGGCCCAAATTTGCTTGTGGGTAGCAGGGGAAGCAACTGAGAGCCCGCCAAGAGCCAAGCAAGTGGCGCTGTTCCCACTCAGACCCCACCCCAACATACAGCACCACAAGACAGTGAGGTGGTTGCCCCGCCCTGGTAAATACCTAAGGCTCCACCCCTCACAACGTAATAGGTGGCAGAGAATAAAATAAAATAAAATAAAATAAAATAAAATAAAATAAAATAAAATGCCCAAAGAAAAGAATTGATCAAAGCTTCCAAAATAGAACTAAGTGATGAAGAGATAGCCAACCTAACAGAGGCAGAGTTCAAAACACTGGTAATCTGGATGCTCACAGAATTGGTGGAGTATGGTCACAAAATGGAGGAAAAACTTCTCCAGGGGAGAAGGCTATGCAAAGTGAAATAAAGCAAAATATACAGGGAACCAACAATGAAGGGAAGGAAACCAGGACTCAAATCAATGATTTGGAGCAGCAAGAAGAAATAAACGTTCAGCTAGAACAGAATGAAGAAACAAGAATTCAAAAAAATGAGGAGAGACATAGGGACCTCCGGGACAACTTTAAGTGCTCCAACATCTGAATCATAGGGGTGCCAGAAGAAGAGGAAGAGCAAGAAATTGAAAACGTATTTGAAAAAATAATGGAGCACTTCCCCAATCTGGCAAAGGAAATAGACTTCCAGGAAGTCCAGGAAGCTCAGAGTCCCAAAGAAGTTGGACCCAAGGAAGCACACACCAAGGCACATCATCATTACATTACCCAAGGTTAAAGATAAGGAGCGAATCTTCAAAGCAGCAAGAGAAAAGGAGGCAGTTACCTACAAAGAAGTTCCCATAAGACTCTCCTCCAATTTCTCCAAAGAAACCTTACAGGCAAGAAGGGGCTGGAAGGAAGTATTCAAAGTCATGAAAGACAAGGACCTATATCCAAGATTACTCTCTCAGCAAAGCTATCATTTAGAAGGGAAGGGCAGATAAAGTGCTTCCCAGATAAGGTAAAGGAGTTCATCATCACCAAGCCCTTATTACATGAAATGTTAAATGGATTTATCTAAGAAAAAGAAGAAGATCAAAACTATGAAGAGTAAAATGACAACAAACTCATAACTATCAACACCTGAACCTAAAAAAAAAATAAAAACAAAAACAAACTAAGCAAACAACTAGAACAAGAACAGAATCATAGAAATGGAGATCACATGGAGGTTTATCAGTGGGGAGGGGGTGGGGGGAGAATGGGGGAAAAGGTACAGGGAATAAGAAGCATAAATGGTAGGCATAAAATAGACAGGGGGAGGTTAAGAACAGTATAGGAAAGGGAGAAGCCAAAGAACTTATATGTACAACCCATGGACATGAACTAAGGGAGGGAATACTTGTTGGGGAGGGTGCAGGGTGGTAGGGAATAAAGGGGAGAAAAAAATAGGACAACTGTAATAGCATCATCAATAATTTTTTCTTTTAAGAAGTTCAGGTAAAGAAAGGTCTGGTTTGAAGGTTTAATGCCATGGATATAGCATTAAAAATACGTTTGTGGCCCATCTTGATTCTTATAAAGGTCATTTCTTCAAGACCCCAGTCTCTTCATGGGAAAAAACTCTTTAAAGCGGGCCCTAGAGGCTGTGAAGCCAAGAGACCCCCTCACTGACAGTCCCTATACTGCCACACCTAGGCCAGGACTGTCTCCCAGGGCCCTGCCATAGAGTCCCCTATCCCTACTCCGGCTTATACATACCCCACCCTTAGCCTTGCCTTTCCGCCCTCCCTCTCTGTCCAGTTTCTCTAGAGTCTCAGAAGCTTCCCTGCTCACCCTAAGCGCAGGGACATGGATCTCAGGTTGGTGTCCCACCGGCATGTGCAGATGGATCCTGCTGCAAGTTTCTCAGCGCTTGGCTGAGTGGTGGGTGGGCGGAGGCCGCTGCAGCTGGGAGCCCGACCCTAGTGGGCTGGCGCCTGGCCTGGGCCCAGCGTTGCCTCACTCCTCTGGCACAGGCACCTCTGTCCTCAGTACGAGCAGCAGGTCTCTCTCCACATCTGGAAAAGTTCAAAACACTTTGTCTGGGTGAAGGAGGCCCTGGGGGAGGGGGTTCAAAAGCATGACATCACATCAACCAGGCCCAGCTTCCTTTGGGAAAAGAAAAGGACTGGGCCGGGCTGGGCCAGATGGGATTCCCAGGAATTGATACATGAAGGGGACGAAGAGCAAAGGGTGGGCAGGAAGAGTGAGGTCAAGAGGGAGTTCCAGCGGTGCCTTGGAAGGGTACCTGGAGAGGATGACCCTTCAGTTCAGTTCCTACCACCTGCCCCCTATAGGAAATCCAAACCTTCAGGTCAGAACGCTGAGAGGGCCCTATTTAAGGGCAGAAGAAGATAGAATCGACTTCCCCATCTATTTGATGTTGTTAAATTCACTCCTTACCTAAGGCAGACAGGAATCCCTCCTTTGGACTCCAGAGCGTGGAGAATGCATGCTAGTCCCCAGCAGTTCAGCCTCTCTGACGCTCTACTTAAGGGTCAGTGAGACCTCTGTGGCTCTGTTGCCCCTCGCCCCACATGAATTATGGCCTCCCCTCTCTGCCCAAACCCTGGTGATTTAGCTTCTCATCTCTACAGTGGAGGTAGCAATATTGCTTTGTCCTCCTGCTCACCTGCCACCTAATATTAACATCGATTGTTGTCCTCGTCCTTAATGTCAATCTTGCATCAGGTTGGTTGGGGGCGGGGGCCTATATAGAACAGTGAGACTTGTCACCCCCAGGGGAAACATTCTTGGCCCAGGTTAACTGCTTTGAAACTGAAGACTAACTCCCCGCTTGTTGCTGAGGGAAAGAATAGGTATCATTTTACATTGCTTTTTACCTGGAAACCTCTGAGAAAGAAGCACCTTGCTCTCAGTCGGGAAAGCTTAGAGACAAGCTTTAGGGACCGTCAGAGCTTTTTCTTGAGGATGATACTGCTGAGTATGAGCTCTGGATACCAAGCCCACCCCTAACATCTACAGGGCCCAAGCCAAGAGGACAGTGCAGGCCCACATACTGTCGAAATACTTCAAAATGATAAATCAGGCCAATTAACTGACAAATAAAACATCTCGAAAAACATATTCTCAGACCTTGAAACGCCTACCTGCATGGCCACCTGAAGGCCAGGTTAGACTCTGAGGCTCTCACAGCCCTGGGATTCAGTCCCACGACGTGGCTGAGCAGGAAGAGACGGTCTGTGGCCTCCGGCCACCCCACTTTCCTTCTTCTTACCCATGACTCTGACCCGTACCATAGGGGGTCCTGCATATGCATGTAAGGGGCACCCCACCCACACGCTTATGCTCTAACCCTTCTGCCTGCAAAGAGACACCCCTTGGCTGTCCTTGGGCCTGGGAGGCTCACACTCTGGCACTGCAGTTCACCCTCGGAAGGATGGGCTGAGAGAAAAGACCTCAAGTGAGTGAGAAGCTCTAGGCCTTCCGGTCCCCAGGATATGATCTGGAAGAGAGAGTACGTCCCTGTGGGCTGCATGGACTCCTCATGGTTTGAGGAAGGGCAGGGTGGGAGGAGGAAAAGAGTGTGGGCTCTGAAGTTCAGGGTCCAGCCAGGAAGCTTCTCCTCCCTGGGCCTAAGGATGGCACTGCAGGGCACCCCAGGAAACATGGAAAGCCAAGGACCCTCATGAAGATCTTCAGAGAACAGCTAGATCCAGGAACACTATATTATAGCAATTAAACATTTATCTCATGAATTCGCCCAAGAATCTATATAAAGAAAGCCCCTCACTTTAGAGATTCATAAACAGAGATACACACACACGCAATTGCAGGTCTTTAGCTTCAAAATTTAGCTCTTTCTCTTGTCACTACATCTGATGAGAAATCGGGCCTGCCGTTCTCCCGGTCATCAGCTGGATTGCTGGGGTGGAGCTTCCTGCAAGAAACTCCGGGGTTGCTTCCTACAGTTTCCCAGCCAGAGGAAAGCAGAATAGGTTTAAAGGCCAGGCGGGAAAGGATGAGGGGAGCTTGGGAGTGGGGAGACCTAGGAAGAATGGAGGATTTTTAAGGGGATCGCTTAGAGAGTGATGTGAACCTAGCGATCATTCCAAGAATTAACATGGTGGATGGAGAGTGACAAAAAGAGAGGATACAGTAAAAAGGGAAAAGGGATATATTTTAGATCTTTGCAATATTTATCCAGGTATAATTTGATATTTAATATTTTACTTACCCTGTTATTTTACTTACACTGTTATGAATGCAGGCTCATATACTCATGTTGCTATAGTTTTTCCATAATTTCTTATTTGTAATGATTGTCGCATCTTAGGGGCATATGCCATTCATCCTACTGTAATTCATTTATCTGCTTGCAGATAAATCCTCCTATAGATACTACTGCCCCCAGACACTTGGTGCATACAAGCTTTTCCTTACCTGTTTCCTTAAGAAAAATCTAGTA
>PVJD01009876.1:0-58669 GCA_004026545.1 Mormoops blainvillei
CTCCATATATATTATGCACATACACTATTTACAACGGTATTTTACTAAAAATTATTAGTATTAACTATTCAGATAAACTCTAAAAGAAATGTTAAAAACTAAATTTTTTTCTGGGAACATTCAAGACAGAAGGAAAAGTTACCCTCAATTCTTAAAAAACAGTAAGAAAGAAAAACGAACCTACAAACCTCAAATTCTATTGAAGGTAATTTAAAGAACCATAGCTTTTCTCTTGGTTTATTCAAATTATTCTTTAATGGAACCGAGTTTCATTCATTCCTACCCTTTCCTTATGTTAATTTCCAGACATGTAATATTTTGACTGCTGCTAGTTTGAATGAGATCTTTTTTCCACTATCATTTCTACCTAGGAAAGCTATTTATTGGTTTCTGAACATATTTTGTATAATACCACCTTATTAGACTATCGTTAGTTTTAACAAACCTTTTTAGTGGTTTCCTTAGATTACCTAAGTAGATGATATACATATATCATGTATAAATAGTAATCCTTTATCCTTCTTTTCAATATCTTTGATTTTCTTGCCTAATTGCAATAGCAAACTCTTCTGGAACATAAAATAGAGGTGAAAATAGCAGCATAGTTTTGATGAGACTGCCTATGTGTCTCCATCAAGCATGATGCCGGCTATTGGTCAGAGTTATTCTATTTTACTAAATTTTTAATTGAGAACAGACATTGAATTTTATCTAATGCTTTACAATTTTTAAAACTTTTAAATTAGAAATGATTATAGGTTCAAGGAATTTGCAAAGATAGTAGAGAAGGGTCCCATATACCCTTAACCCAGTGGTTTCACCTTACACAAACCCCTGTCAAACACAGGAAATGTATACTGGTACAATACCCAGACTTCATTCAGATTTCACTGGTTTTACAGGTTCTCATGTGTGTGTGCATGCTACTTATTTTACCACATGCATAGGTTCCTGTATCTACCACCACAGTAAAGGTACTGACAATTCATCACCACCACAGACCTATTTGTTGCCCCTTTATAACTATACCCACCTCCCCCCACTCTTTCTAACCTTGGCAACCACTTACCTAGCCTCCACTTTTACAATTTTGTCATTTCAAGAGTGTTATGCTAACACAATCACACGACATGTAACCTTTTTTCACTAAGCAGGAATTCCCTTGAGATTCATCCAGGTTTTTGTGTGTATCGATAATTCATTCCCTCTAATTGCTGGGTAGTGTTGGATGGTGTGAATGCACGGTATTTTGCCATATATAATGCGCACTTTTTGGTCCAAACTTTTGAGGGAAAAATAAGGATGCACATTATACATGGGAGTACTAATTCTGTATCTATACAAATGTTTTAAATTCTTTTATTTATGCTTAGGCATTAAAAGTGTAACTCTAGAAAGCAATAACGATATCCATATGCAAAATAATACCCTGGAATACGATAATCAATTTTGATTCTAAATATAAATAACCAATTGAATTAAAAAATTAAAACGGAAGATTTTTCCTGAAAGTTTGGGCCAAAACATGGGTGAGCAGTACACATGGGAGTGCAGTTTACATAGCAAAATACAGTAATTATTGACCCATTGAAGGACATTTGGTTTCTAACTTTTGGATATTACCAAAAAAAAAAAAGCTGCTATGAACATTTGTGTACAGACTTTTGTGTCAACGTATGTTTTCATTTCTCCAGGATAAATGCCCAGGAGTATGACTGCTGGGTCATGTAAGTAATGGACAAACTATTTTCCAGGAGGGCTGTATCATTTTACATTCCCACCACCAGCTTGTCCACATCCTTACCAACATTTAGTATCGTCACTATTTTTTTTTATTCTGCCTGTTCTCATAGGCATGTAGAGATACCTAATCGTGATCTGTTCATTTCCCTGACAGCTAACCATGGTGACATCTTTTCATATGCTTATTTACTAACTATATATCCTCTTTGGTGAAACGTCTGTTCACTTCTTTTGTCTAACTTACAATTGTATTGTCTGTCTTTGTTTGAAAGTTCTTTATATATCCTAGATACACGTCCTGTCTTACATATAGGTTTGAAAATATTTTCACCCAATCTGCAGCTTGTCTTTTCACTCCCTTAACTGGATTTTTTTCATAGAGAGAAGTGAATTTTAATAAAGTCCAATTTTTTTTCTTTTATGGATTGTGCTTTCAGTTTCTGGTCTAAGAACTTAGCCCACTGTCCTGAAGATTTTCCCCTATATCTAAATTGTAAAAGTTTTATAGCTTTACATTTTATATTTAAATCCACAACCCACTTCAATTCATTTCTGTGTAAGGTGTGAGGTTTACTGTTTTGCCTATGGATATGTAACTGCTCCAAGCACCACTGTTAAAAAGGCTATCTATCCTTCCTCCATTGAATTGCTTTTGCATCTTTTGAGAAAAATCATTTGGCCACATTTGTATGGGTCAATTTCTAGGTTCTCTATTCTGTTTCACTGATCTATGTGCTTGTTCTTTCACCAATACTAGAGAATTTTGATTACTGAAGCTATATGGTAAGTCTTAAAACTAGGTGGAGTGATTCCTCCCACAAGTATAGTGTTTTAATATTTTAGTTCCTTTATGTTTCTATGTAACTTTTAGAATAAGCTTGTGTTAAACCTACAGAAGAATTGGGGGAGAAAGGACATTTTTACTATGGTCAATCTTCCAATCGGTAAGCACAGTACACCTCTCCACTTACTTAGACCTGTGATTTCTTTCATCAGCATTTTTTAGTTTTCAGCATACAAATTCTATATGTTGTTAGATTTGTATCTGAGGTTATTTTGAGCAATTTCAAATGGCACTGTTTTTCATTTGTTTCCATATATCCATTTTTAAAATTTTATCTATCTATCTATCTATCTATCTATCTATCTATCTATCTATCTATCTATCTAATCTATCTGTCTATTGGGGAAGGGAGGAAGAAAGAGAGGGAGAGAAACATCAATGTGTGAGAGAATCACAAATCGGTTGCTTTTTGTCCCTAACCTGGGACCAGGCCTGCAACCCAGACATGTGCCCTGACCAAGAATTGAAAGAGCAACCTTTTGGTTTGCAGGCCAGCACTCAATCCACTGAGCTACACCAGCCAGGGCCAATTTACTCTTGTATGCTGGTCTTGTATCAATACTCTGCTGAAGGAGACCATTATGTCACTTGCAAGTAGGGACAGTTTTATTTCCTCCTTTTGAATCCGTTATGTCTTTTATTATTTCCTTTTCTTGCTTATTACACTGGTAAGAACTTTCAGGACGATGTTAAATAGCAGTGGTGATAGTGAACATCCTTGTCTTTTTCCTGATATTAAGGAGAAAACACATGGTCTTTCACTCTTAAGTATATTGTGAGTTGTGGATTTTTTTTGTTTTATTTTTAATTGTATTTTTCCATTAAATGTTCTTTATCAAGTTGAGAAAGGTCCCCTTTTATTCTTAGTTTTCTGAGTTTTTATCAGGAATAAATATTTAACAGTTTAATGTATTTTCTGCATTAATGTAATGATATTTCTTCAATTTTTTCATATGGTAGACCACATGGTTATTTTTGAACACAGAACCAGTCTTACATCCTTGGAATAAAACCCACCTGGTCACACTATATAGTTTTTTATATGTTGCTGGATTTGTTTTGTGAATATTTTGTTGAGGATTGTGCATTCTATATCTTGAGGAATACTGGTCTATAGTTTTCTGTACTGTCTTAGGTTTTGGGGTCAGGGTAATACTGGTCTAGTAAAATGAGTTGTGAAGTGTTTCTTCTATTTTCTGGAAGAGACTGCAGAATTTGTGCTATTCTTATTTCTTTATTCTTGATGTTCTAGATCCTTTTATCATTTCCTTTCTGGTTGAAGAACTACCTGCAGTCATCTCAGGGTCTGGTGCAGACAAACTCTCTTAGCTTTCCTTCATCTAAGGCTGCTTTGATTGCACCTTCGTTTCTGAAGAATATTTTCACTGGGTATAGAACTGGGTTGAGAGTTCTTCTTTCAGCACTTGAAAAATAGTGTGCCATTTCTTCTGGCTTCCATGGTTTCTAATGTGAGATCTGCTGTCATTTGAATCATTGTTCCCCTCAAGGTAATAGTTCATTTCTCTCTTTCAGGCTGCTCTCCCTTTACTTCGTTTTATTTAAAAATATTATAAAACTGTGGTAAAATACACATAAAATTTCTCTTAGGCAATTTTAGTGCACAGTTCAATATGTTAAATATATTCATGTTGTGTGACTGATCTCCAGAACTTTTTCATCTTGTAATACTGAAACTCTGTACCCATTAAACAACTTCTCATTTTCAAAGGTTTGATTTTGATGTATCTGGGTGTGAGGTACCTTGGGTTTATATTGTCTGGGGTTCTGTCAGTTTCTTGACTGTAGGCTTGTATCTTTTGCCAGATTGAAAACATTGCAACCATTATTTCTTCAGGTCCACATTTTTTTCTCTGCTTTCTGAGACTCTGATGACATGTCCCCCAGGCTCCAAAGGCTCTCTTCATTTTTTTTTCAATTCATTTTTTTTCTGTTGTTCAGAGTGGATAATTTCTACTGCTCTATCTTCATTTTTACTAACTCCTGTCATCTTCATTCTTCTGTTGATCCCGTGTAAGTTTATTTGTTATTGTAGTTTTCAGTTCTAAAATTTCCACTTTTTGCTGCTTTAGGTCTTTTCTTTCTTTTCTGAGACTAATACTTCATTTGTTTTCAACATATTTGTGATTGTTCACTGTAGCATTTTTATGGTGGCTGCCTTAAAATCCTTGTCAGATTGGTATCTGCTGACTATTTTCTCATTTGTGTTGTATTTTCCTGGTTCTTAGTATAAATGTCTTCAATTGTATAATGGACATTTTAGAGATTACAAGACTGGATCTTATTTGATCTTTTTTTAGCAGGTCGTCCACCAGTTGAGATGTAGTGTGAGGGCAGGGTGAATGTATGTGTTCAACTTCCTGCTGGGCTTCACCGCCACCGCCCTGGCAAAAGTGGAGCCGTGAGTCACACTGCTTTTTTGCCAGATGGGTGAGATGCAAGTTCAGCTCTACTCCTGGTCCCAGTGAAAGTGGGGCACCAACCTGAACCATCTCATTGCCTCTGTGTAGGGGTGTAAGCTCAGCTCCCTGACAGACCCCACTGACAGTAGGGGGGAGGGAAGCAGAGGGTTGACTCACATTGTTTTGCTGCTATAAGGTAGAGTGGAAAGCTCACTAACAACTGGGGAAGGGAAAGGGGAAATGGAGTGCCAAGTGGCCCTGCCATCCACCACTTTGTTCCACCTTGTAGATGCCAGATGAGAGTGCAGGTTCAGCTCCCCAGTGGGCCCCACTGGCATCGTGGGAGGGGGAAAGCAGTGTTAACTGACCCACCTCCAACGATCTTGTTCTGCCTTGTTGATGTTGGGTGAGGGTGGAGGCTGAGCTCTACATTGACACAGGGTGGGGGGAGGTTTAGTGGAGACTAGCCCTGCCTCACAACACCTTGATAAGTCTCACTGCTTCCAGGTTGGGGTGAAGGCTCAACTGGCTGCTGGACTCTGCTGACACTACCCTACTGAAAGCACGACCTCCTTCTGCAGGGGGTGGGATGAAGAAAGAGCAGGTCCCTAATCACCTTGCCAAAACCACCCAGCAGAGGGAATCAAAGTGCTATCTGCTTTTGCTAGGCAGGGAATGGGAGATCAGGTCCCTGATTTACAAACCCAGCACCACTGGGTGGGAGTTTCTGGACACTGCCACTTGCTTCCTTGTAGTAGGGTGTTTCTCTGTTGATATATGGCTACAGTAGGGTGGATAGTGCAAAAAAAAAAAAAAAGGTTTACTATTGTTAGGCTACCCTTTCCCCAGTCATCTGGCTAAAGAGAACAGGCTTTTCTTGGGGCCCATTTTGTCTGTGCCCGTTGGTGATTTTAGGTTGGAGGCTTTTACAGCAGCCAATTCAGGATATATGGGAGACAATAAGAAAACACAGGGAATTATTTGTGTCATGCCTTGAATCCCAAAATCCGCAGGCAGTCTGCCTTCTTGTTTCCACCTTTCAGGGTAATCCTGTGCTTGTGTGTTTGGTTTTGTCTGAGGTGTTTTAGTTGTAAAGGAGGACCTCGGAGGAGTAGGGCTCCTCTACCTTGGCAGAACCAGATGGTTCTCTATTTCTCTCTGTATGTGTGTATGTGTGTCAAAAGTAACTTTACTGGATGTCGAGGATAAAAACTTTTATTTTCTAGTTTTCCACATTATGGTTAAAAAATGTGCTATGGAAAGTGCTATAAAATTATAGATTGAAAATTTGCCCTAGAGATCCAATTACATCTATTTATATCATTCCTGGCTAATTTAGTTTGCTTCGTGTTTTTCAACTGTCTACCTCAGTACTTTTAGACTACAATGTTCCAAAGGAAAGAATTCTATTTCATTCATCATCACCTAGTACTATGCTATACAATCTCAGAACAGCCAGGGGAGAAAGATCACTTTAAAACTCACTTATAAGCTCCTCTTTTTAATAATCCAAGGGAAACCTTATAGTTAACTTGCCCGTGACATTTATCTCTTTAAGTAACTCCCCTTACTGCTATCAACATCCACTGTGATATTCCTCTTGAGTTATACCAAAAGCCAGCAGGAACTTGAATAATAGGAGGCAAACAGGGATTTCATTGTGCATTTTTACTTTTTAAATGAAACACTTGTATATATCACTTTAAAGAAATGAATTCTTGAAAATAATTCATTCGTCTATTAACTTATATTTAACTTCAGATATTCCAGGCCTTTTGTTTTGATTGACCTTCAATTAATGTTTGTACTCTTGCTTTAAATAACTATAAAATAGTATAACAAAACTGAGGAGACTGCAAGAAAAATATTACTGTATAAATTACTGTATTTTATACAGTAATATTATACACCTGTATATTACTGCCTCAATCTTTGTTTTTTTCCTCTAATTCCCTATAATTAACCTTCAGCTCTTTGTTGTGTTCCTTTAGGAACTCTTCTCTGGCTGGGAAAGGGGTGTCCCAGGTGATGAGGTATCCTAAGGTACTTCCATAGAACATGGCACTCTGTTTTTTTTAAAGGATTTTATTTATTTTTTAGAGAGAGAGGAAGGGAGGGAGAAGGAGAGGGAGAAAAACATCAATGTGTGGTTGCCCCTCAAACAACCCCCTACTGGGGACTTGGCCTACAACCCAGGTATGTGCCCTGACCAAGAATCAAACTGGTGACCCTTTGATTTGCAGACCAGCGCTCAATCCACTGAGCCACACCAGCCTGGGCTACATGGTGCTCTATTAATCCAGCTGGAAAACCACTGTTCTAGGTAGAGTTTTGTATTTATCACATTTAAAAGTGAAGAAATCTTTTAAAAGCACAAACTGAAACTAAGTCTTCTGAGAACTATGTATATAATATAACACAGTTAGGGATCTTCTATATGAGCATTAGAGCAAAACTCCACTTATGTCCCCAAATCAGTAACATAATAAGCACAAGAGTTAATTATGTATACGAGCAGACAATAAGCACATGAAAAGATCCTTAACATCTGTAGCCCCTAAGAAAATGCAAATTATAAGCAACAATGAGATACCATTTCACACGCATTAGGATGGCTATAATGAAAAAAGACAGTAACAATTGTTGGTGAGGATGTAGAGAAATTAGAACGTTCATACACTGCTGGTAAGAATGGAAAATGGTACAAGCAAGTTGGAAAACAATTTGGCAGTTCTTCAAAATGTTAAATATAGACTTACCACATGACATAGCAATCCCATTCCTAGCTACATACCCAAGAGAACTGAAAACATATGATCACACAAAAACTTGTATATGAATGTTCATAACAGTATTATTCATAATAGCCAACAAGTGGAAACAACCCAAATGTCTATCAACTGATGAATGGATAAGCAAAGTGGTATATCTATACAATGGAATATTACTCAGCCATAAAAAGAAAGCATTGATACATGCTATAACATGGATGAACTTTGAAAACACGTTAAGTGAATGATGTCAGACATGAAAGATACATATTGTATATCCCATTAATATGAAATGTCAAGAACAGGCAAATCTACAGAAACAGAAAGCAGATTATTGGTTGCCAGGGGTTGGGGAAAGGAGGAATAGGGAGCGATTGTTAATGAGTATGGACTTTATTTTGAGGGGTGATAAAAATGTCCTGGAATTAAATAGTAGTGATGGTTGCAAAACCTTGTGAATATACTAAATGCCACTGAATTGTATACCTTACAAGGGTGAGTTTTTTGGTATGTAAATCACCTCAATTTTTTAAAAGATTAATTACAGTTATTTGACCTAAGTTTAAAAACCCAAAGAAAAGAAACACCAATGACTTTGTAACTTTTCTTTAAATTTCCCTTTCTTATACTATAGCAAGATATTTGGTAATTTTTTTCAGGTTGAACCAGATGCTGTTTTCTGGCATTTTAAGGGAGTGTCAAATACATTTTTCTGAAAAAAAGAGGCAAATATAAAGAGGTAATGGTTTAACACACTGCAATTAAAAAACAACACAGTTACTCAGCACACACCTAAGCACTTCTGTGTGGAGAGCTGTTAAGTAACATCTAGGTAGATCCCCTTTTCCAAATACCATAGTTTTCGTTTCAAATGTTCATTTGTAGGACAGTTGTTTAGAAATCTCAAAACATTTTCCCATATAGAGTCATGCATGCTCCTTCTCAGGCTAGCTCACAAAAGCCTACTTAACCTACACTGTATTTAGAGAATAATACTGATTTATTTTTCTGGCTCTACCTATACATTCCCATAAAAACATCTGCTCATGCAAATGATCTGGAACCTCTCCCCCCCATAAGAGATTTCATCTAGACTGATCACTCACCTCAACTCAAGCAGGGCAATCTAGTGAAAAGCCAATGGAATTCACAATCTGTGAGACTTGGGTCTGAATTCTGCCTCTTCCACTTACTAGCTATGCAGCCATGAGCAAGTTACTTGACCTCACTAGGCTTTAGTTTCCTCGTCAGTAAGTGAGAATAATTGTGTCTACCGCATTCAAATTAGTATACAAAAGTGTCTTGTCAGAGAAGGCATTCAGTATATCTTAGTCTCCGAGATGTATCAGCCCTCTTTTCCAGTGTTAATATAGCACAATATAGTAAACAATGTGACATATTTTGGTGTTATCACTGGAATGAGAAATGTCACTAATAAAACTAGTGAAGTTGTAGAAAGTGCAGAATGGTGATTTGAGGGGCATGTACCACATTGCAGGGCTTATCAAAATCTTCAGGGTAGGAGAGAGACAAAACAAAGCTGATTAAACTATAATTTAAAAATGTATATTAAATATATTTTCCATTTAGAAAAAGCTTTAGCCTATTAATTAGAATATCAATATATAAATAATAGAAGGTAGAGCTGAAAAACACCAGTGTAGGAAAAAAGGGTTCAATTTGTACTAATCCTGTAACCTAGAACCGTGTTGTTCAGTGTGTTAGCAAATAGCCACAGGTGACCATTTTAATTTAAATTAATTAAAAATAAATTTAAAATTCAGTTCCTTAGCTACACTAGCCACATTTCAAGTGCTCAATAGCCATAGCCACATGTGGCTACTACTGGCTGCTCAACAATACCAATCTAGAAGTTGTTTTTATTTTATTTTTAAGTGTATATTTCCTATTACTTTATATGGTTTTCAGGAAGACATCTTTGCTCCTAAATGTGAAGAAATGAAATAACGATCTGGTAACTGAGGTTTTTGATACAGGTCCTACAAGATTTCTGGAGTGAAGGTTTCTCCCAAAACACTGCACCTGAGATGCACTTCAATCTATTAATGTCAAAATGATCTTTTGCTTCAGGCTATCATTTGACATCTGCTTCTAACACATATCAAATCACTGAACCAAGTTTCCTATGACAAGCTTTGTAGACCAAAGGATTAGAGGCCAAGCTCTCAGAAATCTAGATGACCAGGTCAGATTTGAAGATGAGATCATCATGATATGTCAGATTATAAAAATCCATTTACATGCTGGATAAAACATAATTAGTTTTTTAGGTGTATAAGAAAGCATGGATATATCTGTTAATATGGGAAATCTGATTTGTTATGTATTGCTGTGATTCTATTTATATTAACAAAGGAAAAGAATGACAGGAAATAGAAAAGTATTATTGGATTTACACATAAATGTAGGGTATCTAATATTTAGGAAACTAGTACTATTTTATGAACCCCCCTGACGCTCCCCAAAAAACCCTAAGAGACAATGTGGAGACCTGACTCCAGATGGGGCAATAGGCTAGCTTTCAGTCTTCTAGCTGCTTGTTCTTTAGTTCATTCACATTCCTTCCTAGCTGACACCTTCAAGAAAGGAAGGTAAATACGCAGACTAGGTAATACCAGTAATTGGGCCATTTTGTTATGATATGTTGAAAATGGCTGCATCAAAATATCATTAACCCTGTTTTCTAGTAATTGCAAGTTAATTAATCAAAAAAAAAAAAGAATGGGAGAAGTAGGCAGATTGACAGCAGCATAAAGTAGTAAATGATAAAAGAAAGTCTTTAAAAACTATGAATATTAAACATAAGTTACAAAGCAAGTCAATGTAAGGGCCATTTAGCAGGGGCAATTAGTTTGATATTAAGGTAGAACACGGTCATTAATTTTCAGAACATTGAATTAAAAAATTTACATTATTTAAAATTTTTATTTAAATTACTACATTTAAATTTTTAGTTCACTATTAAGATGAAAAATTGCTGTACAATTTAATTTATAAAAATTTCAATTTAAAATGAAATAAAAACTCTTGACAGTTAAAAAAAAGCTTTGATACAGTTAATTAAACATAACAGCTCATTTCCAGGCAATACTGGATCATGTTACTATACTTATTGGACTTTCCAAAACTGTGTTCTGCAAAGCATTTGTATCCTTTGAGACTTTATAGATACCTCAGAAAAAAAGAGGTTCTGACACCAAATCTCAAATGCTGGAGCTATATCCTTTGTGCAGATTCATCAGGCATATCGTCTTGAAAGTTCGAAGAAGTTATGCACTAAAAGACACTGGTCAAATCTTGTTTAACTCCACAATTCCCAAATTTATTTGATTATGCCATTCTCCTTTGTTTCTTTTTGGGGGGGCAGAGATGGTTGTTGGGGTACAGATACACTTTTAACATTTCCAGAGACTTTTCAGTTAAAAATATTGTTAAGTATTACTTAAAAGTTCCCTAAATATCAATACCACATAACAGATCAAATCCAAAGGATTATATTTCTGAACAGGAAAATCCAGTTACTCATGGCATATTGAAAAAACAAAACAAATGTTTTTAGAGTAATAAGGAAGGAGGTGTACCATATCAATTTTTGTCCCTAAAAATGAAATTAACAGAAAATTGATCTTAAAATTTAAAAGCTGTGCACATATTTTCTGTTGGTATGTTTTAGAAAGTAAGTTAAAATTCTACCTATTGATGCTATATATTGACTTTATCTGTTTCTTCAGGGACACACTTCCTTCAAGAGGCTGACATACAGGATATACTACAATCCAGTGAGTAGAAGACACCATCATGTGTACGATACACTATTATCGTATGTAAAACTAAGGAAAAAGCCTACTCCTAATTAAGGACATGCCATGGATTGTAAGACACCTTCCAATTTTAGCAATGCTGAAATGTGAGCATACTTTCCTTTCTTCCTTCTTCCAAACGTATTCTTCAAAATGTTTTTTATCTGTTTTCCCCCTTTAAAGACAATATCTATGGTTAGGCAACATCTGGCAAAGTGAAAGGTCGCTGGTTTGATTCCTGGTCAGGGCACATGCCTGGGTTGCAGGTCCAGTCTAGTCCTGGCCAGTAGGAGAGGCAGCTGATCGATATTTCTCTCCCTCTCTTTCTCCCTCCCTTTCCATCTCTCTAAAAATAAATTAAATAAAAATTTTAAAAAAAAGTATCAAAGAGGGTAACAATACAAAAAAAGGACAAGATTCAAGAGATTTCTGTTCACCTTACCCTTCAATTATATTCAGATATTATAATGACTGTTTAAATAGATCAAATGAATCATCTTTTAAATCCTCACTCAAGGACATGCTTCTTGATTTTAGATGGGTGGGGGGGGTGGGGGGGGGAGAGACATCACATCCTCAGTTGCCTCTCATAATGTACCTCCACCAGGGACCAAACGCACAACCTAGGCATGTGCCCTGACCAGGAATCAGGAATCGAACTGCAATCTTTCGGTTTATGGGATTGAGCCACAATGGCCAATGTTCAAACAAAGTATTTTTAATTGTTCTGCTTAATTCTGAAAAAACAGAGAACTTCCTCAGAGATAATTCATTATAACTATTACTTATTAAACACTTAAACCATGTACTGAACCAAGTGCTTTCCATTTAGTTCTCACCACAACCCCATGAGGTAGATATTATTTCCATCCTATTTTACAGACTAGGATGTTGAAGCATAGAGACATTAAAAAATTTGCATAAGATCACAAAGTTATTAAGTGGCAGAGCCAGGACTCAAACCCAGGTCTTTATGACTCCAAAGCTATGTTCTTTAACACTTTGACATACATCCAAATTACCCCACAAAATGCCTTCCAAATTTTAAGGAGATAAATAAAATTGAAATAATTTAACTGCTAGTAACTAATGTATTTGCTTAAAATAAGACAAATGTATTAAATAATAGTTATGTTCTATATGCATACATTTTATCCTGAATCTGTTTTATAAAATCTATATAGTATATTTGTTTTAGTTTGATTAACTCAACACATTTTACTTAACGATTAAGATTTATAGTTGTTTAACCTTTGCTTTTATGCTATTTGGTATTAAATTGATAAACCAGAATATCTGAGATCTAATAATGTTCCAGATAAAGGATAGAGGAAACTGTATCAACTCTGAACGGGAGGAGGCATCTAATGCCAAGATTTAAAACATAGTTGCTTGTTTTGTTTTTCTATTATGTGAATTGGGGAATAGGATATGTAACATATATTTGCACAATTGCATTCCAATGCTTTAAAACTTGTTATCTACTGAAGCACATGTACATCTGGGCACTATCACACTCACGTATTACCAAGAAAAGACCACGAAGATGTCATTATCTCATACTGTGATCTGAACCACTGGGTCTAAAGCATCTGGTCTGCACTGGCAAACCGGGCCATTTGACGTCACCCATCATTTCCAGTCTAGCAGATCACATGTCCCTGAGCATGGAACTTTAGAGCAAATCTTGTCGATGACCACAATGGTATGAATTTTTTAATGGATGATTAAATTTTAAAAAGTCTTTAGAACAATTTTTCTGCAATTCAGACTTCTGATAAATGATCTACTATATTTTTGATCATTCCATAATTTACTAAATGTCACATCCTTGGTCAAGAGTACACATCCCAATTATGCCACTCTTCTTATATAAATAAGTAATACTCATTGTGAGTTCCAGAAACATACTAAAAAAAGGGCAAAATCTGCCTATATTTGTTTCTTTAATTAGATGTTTATCTCTTTATCTTAAAATTTAAATGTCCAAAGAAGTTTCACATTTTGGATCAATCCTATTAGTATAAGATCAAGCTGCCAAAATAAAGCAAACTTTCCTAAATTTTAGTTTAACAAAGACTGACATCCTATATTATAATCACTGAAAACAATGAAGTGTTCAGTAATGTGTCACAGTTACTTGACAGTTGACATGTAACAATACCTGTCCTCTCCTCAGATCTTCACTTGGGGGAAAGAAAAAAACCTGAAAGGTGGTAAAAATGAAACAGGAAAAGGAAAAGAAACTTAATAAAACATTTTTTGCAAAATCAATGATCATACTTTAATAGAAGTATTTTCCCCTATCGATGAAATATAAGAAATCTAATATTGATATAATAGAAATACTGTAGAAGCCAATATAATCTTTGAGGTTAAAGACGGCTGCATAACCACTGAAGATGGTTTCCAACACAAGTGTCTCGTCTTTTATAAGGAAAATATTTATACAGTTACGATTTTTTTCAATTCATTATGGATAGTTGTTATTTAAAGGAATTCAAGGTGGCTATTTTTATATAACACAGTTCTATAAAGCAAAAATAACCTCTTTAATTTTATTTTTGAAAATTGTTCATATTTAGCTTTACTATCATTTATCCTTACTCTACCAAAACTGACAAAAAAACGTATCACTTTAGGTCAGAGGCTTATGATTTAATAAATATTGTCCCTGACAGCAGTGGCAAGGAATTTGTAGAACAGAATAGCCACAATTCTTTAAAATCCACGTCCTATACAGTCAAATATGAAAAAAACAAACAAACCCCAAAACCCAGCATCTTAAATAATTCCTTAAAGAGTTCTGAATTCACCTGGACTATATAGGAAGCTATTTTGCTTTTACTCCTGTACCAACCTTGACTTTATTAACATAGTGCTTCCTTTACTATCCTAAATTGCTTCTTTAAACATCAGCCTTATTCTAGCCTATCATATTCTGACCCATGTTTGAGTTCAACCACAAGGGTTTTTGTTTTGTTTTGCGCACCATGAGACCTATGTGAGGTCTTGAAGCAGGAAGGCCCTCTAAAGGAATCAAGAAACTGCCTGTACTTTTGGTAAGGTACTCAGGTGTTTTAAAATTGTTTGCATTTCAATGTAATATTAAAATAAGAGCAGAGATAAGACTGGTAATCACCCTATTCTTGACCTTCATAATTCATTTAGCAGACATCTATTAGGTCCATAATATGTATATGCCAGGCACTGTGTTAAATGCTGAGGATGCAGAGAAAAAAAAGTTTCTGCTTTCAAGAGTTCTACTAGGGATGAAACCATAAAATTCTTATAGAGACAAACCCTGAAATGTTTTAACCTGGAGAGAAAAATTTTGATTATCTACTCAAGTAAATGACTATTTTAAAAAATAATTTTAGTCTGGTAAAATACAACTATTCTCTGCTATGAATTTGCTGGGGAGGAGATATTCCCACGGCATAATCGTGGGAATAATATTAAGTCCAGTATTAGACTTCTGAATGAAAATTCTCAACCTTTTCCTTACTGGCTTCAATATTTTCAAATTTGTATTAGAAGCAATTTACTTGAAACAGCCGAACCACCAAAGACAACAAAATATTTAAAGGCTATTTGTTAAAATCTAGTTTTAATAAATCTAGGCAAGACTGGCTCTGTTTGCCATAACTTATGCCAGAATATCAAGAAAATTCATTCAAAATGGCAAATTGTGTAATCCTATCTGCCAGGCTCTGGAAACCATGACAGTAACTGAAATAACTAGTCTTTAACAAATGGGACCTCTTATAATAGGTACCATAATTGTTTCTGAAAAATACATGACCTCCAACTACTCGCTTATTTATTTATACCATGAATTTTTCCACAAACGATTTGAAGCAGCTACTCTAATATAAAGCAAAACACATGAATTATATCCACCTGGCTTTGAATTATGGCTCTGCCATTTACTATTTGTAATATTTGTGCCCTTAACTTTTGAGATTCAGTTTCTTAATCTGGGAACCATAATCCTTGAGTTATAACCCAAGAGAGGATAATATAAAATAAGGGGAGGAAGGATAAAATGAAATAACATGTAGCATAGTGTCTGGCATACAGTAAGTCCTAAAGAAATATCAGTTTTGTGCCTTCCTTATCCAAATGTATGATATACAGAAAAAGGATAAGGTGGAATTTTAAATGTTTTTTTTTTTACACATTGCTGCGTGCCAAGCAGAAATGTGGACTGATTATGAGCTGCAAATGTTAACGTTTGCATTTAAAAATCAGGCTGAAAGCAAATTAAATTTCTTTCCAAGAGGTCAGCACTTTAAGAACATATTTTATTAACCTTTTAGATATATTATTTAATGAGAAAAATTTCTGAGCAAAAAAAGTGAAAAGAGCCCCAGAATACTATTTTTCACACTATCCATTCAAAGAATGATTAAACATTCTAAATTTGATTTTCTTATAAAAGACTTAGAGCATTAGTCTGGCTAACATAATTTTAAATGAAATTCTCATAATTATGCCAGTCTTTTAAAAGCATGGTTTCCTTTTTAAAAAAATGGGTAATACATATCAATGTCTTTTCTATTAAAGAGCAGCATTTAGTTTAGGGTTTTTAAATGCGATCCAAGTCGCAAAATACCAAGTACCAATCCTAAGCACTATTATAACTCTCCTTGCGTCGAGTAGAGCAAGTAAACATTTCATGCAGCAGTGGAGGTGACTAGAAAGCAACTGAAAAGTGATTTGAACTGATCCCTCTCCCCTTCCCCACCATTATTCCCGAACATTATGTCCCGCATTTCAGATCAAACTGAGCCTCGGTCTTAACTGACGTAACCAGTAACCCTATCCACCGCTCACACTGCGGAGGCCGGCAGGGCAGCGGCTGCCGCCAAGTACACCACTCATCAGAGCCTGCCCCATTCCACCCCCGCGTTTCAGTCATGCTTTCCAGAAATGGGGTCACTCACACAGTAACTATTACACACACGCAGCCTATCATCCTGTAATCCCCCAAAGTCCGCTGCGGGGATAGAAGACAGCAAAAAGTCAAGAAGGAAGAATCACAGACGCGCCACCATCAGGAACTGATTTTCCACTCCGGAGAGGAGCGCGGATGCCCTGGAATGGGTCTTGTCTGGGTTATTTTCGCAGACCCCGAGTTGGTTCTGGGACCCAGGAGGCTGGGAAACGCTCGGTGCTATGGTGTGTCCGGGGAAATTCTATTTTGTCCTGTTTGGGTATCTTTGGGTTTTTGGCATTCGGGTGAGTGTCTCAGGGACGGTCATCAGATCTCGGGCGAGGAAAGCCAGAAAGCCTTTTACGGTGGCTGCTGATCTCCTTGAATATCACCCTCTCACCTCCACGGACAGGAAACTCAAGTTAAACTCGCAGGAACGGGGTCCTCGAGCTTAGCGACCTCAGAAACGGCGGGGGGGGGGTGGCGATAAGGACCTCAGGCTTCCACTTTCTCCTTTGCAGCAGCAGAAACCGCTGCGGTAGACGTGGGGGGGGGGGGCAAAAAATCCCTTGGCTGTCCTGCACCCCTTCCCCGAAACCCCCACAGGTCGCCAACCCTGCCCTGGGCGGTTCCTGCCCCCGCGCGCTCGTCTCCCCGCAGCAACCCCGTTCCCGGGCCGGACTCAAGAGTCTCTGCTCCCCAGTGAACCCAATCCATATCCCTCACTCATCTCCCGAAGCCACCAGGGTCCACGGAAGACCCCAACCACGCAGGGCCAAACTTCCCAACTCCTCGCAAAACCCCGCTCCGCCTCCCGCTTCCCCCACGCAAAGTTGATTAAAATCGGCTTCTTGCAAAGCCCCAGCGCCCACTGCATACCCCACGCGCCACCACACCACAGCCTCCTGAGCAAGAGAGGAGAGGGTATGGGTGGGTGGAATAGAAGGGCAGACAGACCAATGCCAACTACCCGAACCGGAATCCCGGAGTGAGGATACACGCGAGCGGCAGAAGAAGGGGTCGAGTGGCCAGCTCCGGGGAGGAGAGCCAGCCGGCGGGGTGGAGGGGAGGGGGCGCGCCGGCCCCGGCCGCCTGGCTGCACTCACCTCTGCGCTGTCCGACGGGCTCTCCACAGCCATCTTCTGCCACGGGTCCGCCAGCTGCGCCAGCGGCATCTTCCCCCCCGGCCCGCCGCCTTCACTGCCTCCTCCCTCCCCGCCCGCCCCGGGGCCGGCCCCACTCAGTCGCCGCCCGAGCCCCACGGCAGCGGCGGTGGCGGCGGTAACAGCAGCAGCAGCAGCAGCAGCGGCGGCGGCGGCTGCCCGGGAGAGGGCTCGGCGTAGACACCGACCCTCGAACACCGCGCGCCCAGTTGGAGACGCCCGCGCGCCAAGCGAGAGCCTCGCGCCGCTGCCCGGCACCGGGTCTCGCCCCTTTCTTCCTCTCCTCCTTCCGCCGCGGGGACTACAGCTCCGCCCCCCGCCGCCGGTTCCCGCGCCCGCTCCCAGCAGAACAGCAGCCAGCAGCCGCCGCGCGCTCCCCCACTTCCGCTCACAACATGGCGCCTAAGCGGTACCTGTCTCTCAGAGCAGGGCTCTGCCGCCGCCGCCACCGCGCGCGCACCCGGGGCGGGGCTTGGGGAGACACGCCCCCACCGCCAGGCTTTGCCCCTCCTTCCTTCCTCGCCCCAACCTCAGCTTCTGGGCCTCGCCTACTTTCAGGAAGGGCGAGCCCCAGAGATCTGGGGGCGTCGGCGGGAGGCAGGAGCAAAAAAAAAAAAGGGGGGGGGAAGGCAAGAGGGGCGAGCCTTTAATTGCCTTGGGTCCGAGCAGGTCGGAGGCTCCTTGAGGATATAGAGAACAGTGGTCCCCGCCCAACTGGGGAGGAAGATGGGCGAGGCGCAGGGGGCGCAGTCTGGTGTCAAGGACCCGACAACGGGCGTGAGGTGTCTATTCGGCCTGACTCCGTGGGCGCGTGTGGGCACGTCGAGTCTATGGGCACATCCCGTAATGGCCAGGATCCGCCCTCTCTAGGATCACACGCTGGGCATTCACCTGCCCCCCCCCCAAAACCTCCTCCCACGACGGGTACACTGAAGGCTTCGTGCCCTGGAGCCCCCTGGGGATTCGGCACTCGGTTTGATTCAAGGCTCTCCAAATTAACGCTCTTCTGTTATATTTTTAATATTTGGAATTCATTTGTCTTACATGAGTCGCCCCCGCTCCAAGTCCGCAGAGCCCTTAAACCCCCCACTCCTTGCTGCCTAAATCTTCACTAAGGAGAATACAAGGAGGTTCCTTAAGGCTGTCCGCGACTGTCGGCAGAGGTTGGGGAATTATTCTAAAATATCTTGTTGGCAGGAGCCCGGGGTTCCCGCTACTCTGTTGACTTTAAATAAAAGATTAGATTAAAAAATCAGGCAGGCCGTGGGTGGAGGAGGGGGAGAGAGGGAGGAGTTCTAACTCCTCGTTCCCAAGATAGGGAAGCCCTGGGTTAAGGAAACCCAATCCCCAGACGGTGGCGGCGCCCAGGAGGACGAGGAGGTAGTGTAGGAAGAGGCCTGGGCATCTGGAGTGGGTCCCAGGGGACAGGGGGTGCGACGCAAGTGCCTCGTGCCAGGTGCCTTGGAGAGCCCACTGCGCCCAGGCAAAAATGTGTAAAAGTCGCTGGGTCGATTGGAAAGCTATGGCAGCCATTGGCTAATCGCCCTACAAGAAGAAGGAAAAAAAGTAAAGGGAACTCTCCAGGCTGGCCAGTGCCCTCATTCCCTCAGGCCTCGGCCTAGGCGTCCCGGGCCTCCCACGCCCAGCGACCACAGCGCGTCTCCCGCTGCGCTCCCAGCGCAAGCCTTTTAGCGGCTCCCTTTCATCGTCCTGGGACCCAGATACCTAGAGAGCCCTCGCATTCCTTCCGAATGCAGGTGTGAAGATGAGATTAGAGCCCCAGGACTAGTCGGCCAGTGGGGCAAGGCTTCTCGCTGGGCCGGAGAGAGTACGGTGCTGGGCTCTTTCTATGGCCTTCGCTGGCGCGCCCCTTGGCACAAGCCACCTGAAGAGGTTCCTTCTGTTTAGGGAGCCCAAGGAGGGGGCCGGAAATCCTCGCCGCCCTCCCTCTCCCGCAGCCTTGGAGCAACATCTGGGCAGGCTCACCGTGGTCTGGGGGTGGGGTGGGGAGGATTTCGTTCGTGATTTTGTCACCTCACCCAACATACTTGATTCAAGTGCTGCAAATCCAATCTGGACCCTAACTCAGCACAGTCTCCGTAATTCGTGACGTAAAACCGGTTTGCAGAAGTTTGAAGATGAGTTGTGTATTGTTTTGCATTTGTGTACTAAGTGCCTAATTTATCTTTCACTTACATTGCAAAGCCAAATTACCATTTCTTATAGCGAAAAGAAGTTGGTCAATTTGGTTAAAGGTAAATTAGCCCTCCAAACAGTGATCAATTAACATTCTTGCTTTAGTAAAAACACACATAGTTCAGACAATTATTGCGTGTCTAGCACTGTTCAATGCTAATTACTCCATTCAAAGGGGGAACTAATCTTGAAATAAATCAAATTGTATACTGAAAAGTTTATTTCGGTGTCAATTTCTGTTCATTTTTTACCTTAAGAACTAGAGGAATAACTTTTAAAACAAAGTTAATTGATCTGCAAAAATAATATGAACAGTGTTCACATTGCAGGAATTAAGCATTAAATAAACTGTTAATAATGGGCCGAAGTACCACTTGAACAGCTCTCTGTCTTACATATACGATCAACTTGGTAATAATATTTGTGGATTTAGAAAAACACTATTATCCCTCCTTTTGCACCAAAAGAAAAGAAAGCAATTTTTTTTTTCTTTTGGTTAACAATAAACTTTTAAAGAAATTTGTGGATGTTTAGGGGGAGGAGAGAGAAACATTGATTTGTTGTTCCACTTATTTGTAATTTGTAATTTGATTCAGGTGGTTGATTCTTGTACGTGCCCTGACTGGGGATTGAACCTGCCACCTGGGTGTATTGGGACAGCACTCTAACCAACTGAACTACCAGGTCAGAGCTGTTTTTTTCTTTTATTAAACCCAAGAGTTGTGCAACCGTTCTCTCTGGCTGGAAGAATTTGGGAAAATAAATGAGGCTGGGGGATTTTTCTTGCAGGTGGCAACAAAAGGAATTATTTGAATCTAGAAGCCAATATTGTTCTGAGCAGAATTACTTCTTTTTTCCTGTTTAAGGAAGAAGAACTCTAAGTGTAGTTATTCAAAGAACAGCTGCCTCTGGAGATCACCCTGTGCAGGCTAATGTGGTAGCCGCTAGCCACACATGGCTGTTGAGCACTTAAAATAAGGCTAGCTAGTTGCAGTTGAGATGTACTGCAAGTGTAAAGTTCACACCAGATTTCAAAGGCTTAGTACAAAATAAAGGATGTAAAGTATCTCATTAGTAACTTGTATATTGGCTACACGGTGAAATGATACTTTGAATATATTGAGTTAAATAAAATGTTTCATTAAAAGTAGTTTCACCTGTTTCTTTTTGTTTCTTTTATGTGACTACTATAAGATATATCTTTACATATGTGGCTTGTTTGTCAAGACTGGCATTATAGTTCTATAGGACAGTACTGCTTTAGAATCTCTCTTTAACACTGAGCCTTTTATACATTCCTACAAGTCATATAATGTGACATCCTCACATTACACTGTCTTTTGGGCTTCTCTGTGCAAAATCAGCAGAAAGAGCTGATTCAGTTACCTACCGATTCTGTGCTACCATCACCGGCCCACACACATACACATACAGATAAACTTCTCAGAACCAAAATATTGGAAAGTTGTTGCTTGAAACTACAGCAAAGGGAAACAGCAAACCTCAGTTGAAAATATGGACTAGATTTCCAAGAAATCATTCCTGATGTATGACAGGACAACCAGATTTAACCTCCTCTTTCCCCAACAATTTCCTGCTATAATTATAACCTTTGTATACAAGTTTAAATGGGCATTTACTTAACAAAATAACATTTGTTCCAAAAAATGGAGTTACATCAGTCTGGAAAAGTTCCAAGATGACTAACTATAGCTCGTGGCACAATCTCTACATCATATACATCCAAAATTCACAGCTCTTTTACATATGAGTGTCTCACCACTATAGAAAACTCATAAAGTGTAATCATCACCTCCCTGAAAAAGCATTTTCCCTTTACACTATCTGAAGCATATTTATTTTTTTATTTAATGTTTATTGTGTTTTTTCCATTACCAGTTATTCCCCTTATATCCTCCTCCCCCCAGCAATCGCCACACTGTTGTCCATGTCCATGAGTGCATATTTATTTTTCAAACAAAAAGTAATCACTAGAAACTACCATTTTGACATTAAATGATCGAAGTACATCTCAAGTGCAGTGTTTTAGGAGAAACTTTCACTCCAGAAATCTTGTAGTTAGCTTTCTTTCCAGGGAGAAAGAAAGATAAAGCTTAGACTCAAATTTTATCTCATGTAAGACAATAGTGAAACAAAATACTTGGTGACATGTCTTTCATGTGTATGAATTTGGGGTTTTCTTAGAAATTTCCCAAATAAAAATTAAGAGTATTTTCCCGATTGACACACATCTCAAGAGACAACAGGAATATCTACATCTATTTGAGACAATTCAAATTTAAGGATCTTCTTTAGGTTCCCCTTCAGATATAAATTTCCAAATTCTAGAGTTGCATATGATGAAAGATGCTAAGAAAATCTGTAAGGAACTAAGGGAGACACATTCTATGATACAAATACTTGAAATGTTTACATTAACATTCTTCTCAGGTAGGCAGTATGGGATCCTGATAAAAGCAGAGACGGGCCTATGTCCAAAATCCAGGTTCCTTTACACCTCCAAACTCCAACTTGAAGGCCTAGAACAGGGTCTGGCACAGAGTAGTTGCTCAATAAATATTTGCAGAATAAGCTTTGTTTTCCTTACCTGAAAATAAGGATAATAATAATCACCGTGTAGAATTGTTCAGAGGGTTAAATGCAGATAATGTCTGTAAAGCATTAAGCACAGTGCCTGCCACATAGGAAGCACTCAATAAATGGAACTATTGTTATCAGCTTCAGAAAGGGAGTATTCCTGCATACATAATGTAATTCAAATACTTCATCCTTGAAAGTTATTTTCCATTTGCTGTGTGAGCATTTTCTTATGGTATAATCTGTTTCTTTGAGGCACCCTTGTATCTCACACACACATACACACAAACCATACTGAGTAACTTCCTGTGGAATTCAAGAAAAGAGCATGTAGGGTAACTTACTGTTCTGTTTTCCAAGCCACATATGTTGAAATGCAAATGATTACAGGTCAATTGCCTCATAGGCTATGATCAAAACTTTGTTTATGTAATGCTCAAAAGAAACTAACAAAAGTATGATTCAAAGTTAACATTATCTGACTCATAGTTATGTTGGGAGTATGGGAGGAACAGGGAAGTATGGAGGAGAGGTCTGTGTCAGACATGCTTTAATGTTTTCTTTTATTGGTTTCCAAAATGTTTAATCCTTAGAGGTGTCATTTTGTTTCAGAGTTGTTTGAAGGGAAAGAATTATGGGGCTTTGAGACTTGACAAGGAACATAGAAGCCATTTTGGAGCTTTAATAAGCTACTGGGGTTTTTTTGTTTTGTTTTGTTTTGTTTTGTTTTTTTAGTTTTCATTTTACTAGAACAGAAAAGATCCACTAAATGTTCTTGTTTATAAACACTTATTCACAAGAGAGAGATAATACATTAAAATTTCATTTTCAAACTGATATTAAAACGGCGGCCTTAACATTAACCAAAAATCACAGTATACAGTATTCCTTCAGAGGATAAACATTCCCATTTTATAACTATCAATTTAGTCTGCTTGGTTAGAGAAGTGGTTCTCAATTTCTTTCAGTCCGCAAACCATTTTGAAGCAAAAACCCAAGGACCACCAGTTCCTACTCATCGCTATGAATAAAACCCCAAAACTTTATGAAACTGTTGTTTAAGAACATGGCTGTTATTGTGGTTATGTTCTTTTTTTTAAGTTTATATTTGTGCTTTTGAATATAGATTTGAGTCTGCAGCTATAAAAGATACTTCAGAAAATATCCTGACTTTTTTAGTGACTTGCATTTAAGACTAGCCCATAATCAGATCTCAACTGGAGAAGTGACTTTGGGAAAACTATGGAATTAAATGGAACTCTTATTTCTTGATCACCAACTGAACCCCAAATCTCTACGCTTGGGAAATATGCAGCTTCAATCACAAAATTCCTGTGAGCAAGGCATCATCAAATGAGGTCTGTTGCTGGAAAAACTGGCTATGGATTAATAACACCAAATTTATTAATGAAGTACATTTCCAATACATAGCACTTAGAGTAAGATTTCAGCAGCTTATTTTTCAAGTCATGTTCCTGGTAGCTGGTAAAATAAGTACTTTGGGGAGAAGAAACAGTAAGAAATTCCTTTATTAAAAAGAAATCAAGTCAAATTTAAATAACATAATTATCTGGTAAATAAGGGATGGATTTTATAGATTAAATTAAATTTTAAGAACCCCCACCTAATGAATCTAGATTTAATGTTGAGTTCATATTTAAGCAAGAATAAACCAACTGGAAGTAGCTTTGGCAGTTTTGGACACTTCATCCTCTTACATAATGATGCTCATGTTGACAATAACAACGAGACATTTATTGAGTATATACCATGGGTCAGGCACTATTTTAAGTGTTTCACATGTATTAACTTCTTTAATCATTGATATACTTCTAAGAATACAGAATATATATTAATAGAATTTTTATTGTTGACACTATTACAGATGTCCCCCATTTTACCCCCTTTCTCCCCCCTCCACCCAGCAGCCCCCTTTACTTCATTGTTGTCTGTGTCCATGGGCTATGGGGCTATGTATACATACATATATATTCTTTGGCATTTAACAGCTGCTGAGTACTTACAAACTGTTAAATGGTTTACATGCATTATCTTGTTTCACTCTAACAATAGGTTTTGTTAGCAAAAGTTAGTGTTTTATTCTGATAAAGAAGGAATGTTTTTCAGTATAATTAATTCTTTCAAAACATTTCAGGAAAATGCATGTCATAAAATATAATTTGATAAATACTTAAAAATGTCTTTATTAAATTTATCAGCATGTCATATCACTTTCTTATTCTTTATTTCACCTTGGTGGAGACAGCAAGATCCTTGTGAATGTCATTTTGAAAAAAGAAAGTTTCAGTTTCTCCAAAGAGCAATACAAGGCTTCTGAAAGGATGGTAAAGGAGATAATTTTCAAATAAAAACTTTCTTTTCTGTAGTTCACAATGAGTCTTTAGACCACTGTCACGGGTTGAATTATGTGCCCCCACAGTAAACTGTTGAAGTCCTAACACCCAGTACCTAAGAATGTGACCTTATTTGGAAACAGGGTCATTGTAGATATAATTAGTTAAGATGAGGTCATACTTGAACAGAGTGGTCCTCTAATCCAGTATGACTGGTGACCTTATAAGAAGATGGCTATGTGAAGACAGAGACACTGGGAGAATGCCATGTAAAGACAGAGGACTGGAATGATGGATCTCCAAGCCAAGGAATGCCAAGGGCTGCTGGCAAATCACCAGACACTAGGAAGAGGCAAGGAAGGATTCCCTTACGGGTTTTGGAAGGGCCATGGCCTTGCTGCCACCTTGATTTTTGATTTCTAGCCCCCCAAACTGTGAGCAATAAATTTCTGTTGTTTTAAAGCACCCAGTTTGTAGTACTTTATTATGGCAGCTCTAGCAAACTAATGCAACCATTGAGAAGATTTTGCTCGTATACTTGCAAAGCATTTTTCACTTCTGAAACCACTGTATCTACTATAATGGATTTCCTAAAACAAAAGATACATCCCTGTAAGCAATAGGGGGAAATAACAATAGAAAAATATTTGGAATATGTTTGAAATGGATAGGAAGAGAGCTGAGAATTTAACTTTTTCAGGTGAAACACAATGCTACCAAAATAATCCCTGATTTTTACTTATAGTTCTCTGGAATCCAGGCGATTCTATATGAGCAATTTCCCCATAATATAGAATAGTGTGCACTCACTATTATTTACTAGCCTGAAGTGAAAAAATTATGCCATAGCTTCCTAAACCTTTCCTTCTGTCTGGGAGGTCCGTGTTTGGGCCAATTTAGTTTTTCATTCAGAAAATAACTTCTCTCTACTTCTCTTCCTGTGCTTTCCAAGGTTGTTTGGGGCATTATTATCTACCTAGTTCACCAAATTAGAAATATAGGGTTCAGCCTGTCATCCTACCATAGTACCTCTTGTCCCACCCTCTACATTATTTGACAGTTGATTCTGCTTTCTAATCTAGATTCTGTCAAACTCTCCTACTCCATTACGCTCCCCACTCCAAGGTTCAGGCCCTCACCATCTCTGGCCTGTATTATGACAGACCCCTTTAGGACCTAACTTTCACCTGTTCTCCACAGTAGGGCCAAAGGGTGCTTCCTAAAACAAAAATGTCACATTGTTCACCCCCTGCTTAAAACCTACAATGGCTTCCATAGCTTAGAACAAAATTCCAGCACTGTTGCATAGATGCAAGAAGACTGCCTTTTTCCCCCCAGCCATTAATGGCAACTAAAGGAAAATAACAATTAATCATGCCTTTTCTTGTATAAATTGTATTACATATAATATTATATTGTATTATATATATACATATATATTGTAATACAATATTATAATATCGTATAATATTATATTGTATTACATATAATATAGTTGATGAAAGTTCTTTATAGAAAAATACTGGCTTACAAATGTAGAAGGAATGATAGATCTAGAAAAGCATTATAATGAAAGAATTGATTCAGGCAACAATTGTAAATGAGTAAAGCCATTAAATGAAAGGTAGATGGGGAACTTGAAACTGGAAGGATTAGGCTATTGTCACCTGAACTCACTGATCAATCTTAGCATCAAAAAAGCTGAAACAGTCAAATTCTATAAGCCTTTTATCTCATGTAATAGAAAGCATATAATACTACTTCTGAAGTATTTTTTTCTCCCAAAACCTGAAGTGAAATTCAATCAAACCATTTAGAGTTGCACTGACTAATATGGTAGCACTTGTCACATATGACTATTAAAATTTAAATTAAGTAAAAAAATTAAAATAAAAAATTCAGTTCCTAAGTCCCACTAACCACATATAAGTGTCAATTTTCACCTGTGGCTAGTGGCTATAGGATCACTGCATGTTATAGAACATTCCACCATGGCAGAGGGTTCTATTGAGCAGTGCTGCTCTAGAGCTAACTTCTGTTTTAGGCAAAAAGGGGACAAGAGAAAGAAATTAAAAGATACTAGAAGCAAGCAAATAGACAAATATATTGAATGTGATATATTCTTTAGGTTTAGTTGATCCGGTTTCTGCAACAAGTCAATGGAACGAACAAAAAGGGGGAAGGGGTAATCCTTCATGCTAAAAGAGACAACTAGATGTAATACATGAACCTTGTTTGGATCCCAATTTGAATAAGCTAATTGTAAGTATATTTTTGACAGTTTGATTGTTAACAATCATGACAGTTTGATTATGAATGGAAATTTGGTGGTTTTTAAATTTCACTGCATGCTGGCATCCCATTCGGCTCTTGGGATGTACATTTCTCTGACTTTTAACATCTGCAGCAGCTTCAGGTGAGAAGGAGGGATCCAGATCTGGCTGCAAGGCATCCTGAGCATAATGAGAGAGCAAGCAGGGAGCAAGGCAGAACTAAGCAAATGTGGACATCTGGGATGGCAGAAGGGGCCCTTCTTTGGCAGCAAAAGTAGAGCCCACAGCAAACAAGCCCCTCAGTGCAGCAGAACTTTCAAACCACTCTAGGTATGTATCACTCTCGCAGATATGTCTGCTCTCTGGGAGGAAGATGTGGCTGTGGTTCTGAGAAGGATTGGAGGAAGATTATATTATTAGTAGGGAATAATCAATTTGATGAGAAGCCAAGAGACAAGAATTGAGGTCCAGCATCAGGAGATGGGGCTGGCATTAATGAGAAAAGAAGGTAAGTCCGGGGTTGGAATTTCCACCATGATATTATAAGCCTGGGTAACTGGAGAATCATGTGAACTCTAGAATCCTAGAGAGAAGAGGACACATGAGCAGATGCTGTCTTCTTTCCTCCACTGAGGAAAGGCTACATTCTTGAACCCCTTATTTGACAGTGGTCCTTAAAGACAGAAATGTACCATTTTCAAGCCCCACTTGTTAGATTGGTTTCCAGTAGTTCCAGACTGGGCAAAATTTGTTTCCTTTGATTCTCTTTTTCCCCCTCTCACCAAAAGATTGAGGGGAGCGGAAGGTCTGTCTTTTAAGAAAGATAGTCCAAAGTTTTATCTTTAAAATATTTTATTTTTAATTGTGGTAACAAACATGTAACATGATGCATTTTAAAGTGTATAGGTCAGTAATGTTAAGTATATTCACATTATTGTGCAACTGAGCCCCAGAACTTTTTCACCTTGCAAAACTGAAACTCTGTACTCATATTTCCCATCTCCTCTCTGACCACCACCATTCTACTTTCTGTTTCCATAAATTTCACTATTTCAGATACATTATACATGTGGAAACATATTTGTCTGTTGTGACTGACTTATTTCACTCAGCATAATGTCCTCAAGGTCCATTCATGTGTAATATATATAGATTTCCTTCTGTTTTGAGGCTGAATAATATTCCACTGCATATATATACACCACAATTTGTTTATACATTCATCTGCCAATGGGTACTTAGGGTTGCTTCTACCTCTTGGCTATTGCGAATAATGCCTCCATGAAACGTGGGTGTGCAAATCCAAAGTTCTTTTACTACGTGGTAGATTGCAAAGTAGCCATAAATTACCCCGCTTTCTGTATCCACGTGTCTTTGTGATGTGACTTTGCAGTTTTTCCTATCAAAGTGTGTTTATTTCCTTACTACTTGAATCTGGGACAACCTGATGATTAGCTTTGGCCAATGAAATGAGATGGAAGCAATATGCTACTGGTTCCAAGTCTGAGCTTTAAGAGCTCACACACACTTCTGCCTGCTCTCTTGGAACCCATGCGCACAAGCCCAGGTTAGATTATTGGCGGATGACAGAGTGTATGGAGCAGAGATGAGCCATCTCAGACGAAGCCTGAAAGATATGCATTGTATATAATGGATAGGTAGCAACTATGGAGTCATTCTCATAATATTTGAATGGTGAGTTTTATCAAAATCCATTTTAACATAATTCCAACAATTGTTAGCAAAGCTGACCTGGCAGCTGATGCAGGTATATAAGTGAGCCTACAGACAAGCATAAGTGTTTTTTGTTTGCTTGTTTATTTGTTTTAGTATCAGAATGGTATATTAGAAAATTCTCACCCCTGAACTGTGTGGCATGTGATGCAGTCCTGCCACTCATTAAAACTGACTGGAGGAAATACATCTGTTTCCAAAGCGGTCCTTATACAAAAATGTATAAAAAGCAGTTTCTGGTGTGACTTGTGCTCTGCAACTCTGCCCCCTGACATTCCAAAGTGTCCTACCAATGGCTATGGGTTCCCATTTTAAAGATGGGAGACTGAGGTACCAAGAAGCTATTGTACAAGTGGTTGTTAGGAGTTGCTCTTCTCTGCCCGGTCCAGGTGGAAGATGATGGGAGAGAGAGACTGAGGGGACTGAGTGGGGGGGTGGGAATGTCTGTGTGGTGTCTTCCCCAATCCCTGAATGAGGGAGGACGGTGCTCAGCCCAAGTTGCTACTACGCAGAATTATGAGCTACAAAATGGTTGTTGTTGTAAGCATTTTTGATTTACTATATAGCAATAGATAACTAATACACATTATTTCTCTTTTAACTACTATATGTATGCCTCCCTGGAAATTGAATCCAATTTCATGGGGACTTTAATGATCACATCTATATTGAATGGCTCGAAATCACTCTCCCTAGCACTGACTCTTATCTTTTGCATAGCTCTACCTTGAATTTGGAACTCCATGTTGGATACTCTAATGGGATATCATGTTAACACTTCAAGCACAATATTTTGAAAGATGAATTTGTCATAAAATATCCAAGCCTTATATCCTTTATTATTTCTATTACTATTGGTGGTACTACCATTCTTTCAGTCAACCACACTTGAAACTTCAGTGTCATCTCTGATTCCTTTCACTTCTTCCCATAGTGAGTCAGATGATATTTTTCCAAGTAAGTTTTTGCCATTTTTCCTCTCTTTATATCTATAGGACTACTCATTCGTCAAAGCTTCCTTACTGTTCCCCCATCTCTGGCCCCTGCATCCTTAAGTTAATCTTATATAATGATTTAAGATTCATTCTTCTAAGATACAGAGTGATGAGTTCACTCCTCAGCTTTATTCATTATACGCATATTTTCCTTATGTCTGCTTATTTCAACATCTGGGTCATTCCCATTGGTTCTCTCTACTGATTGTTTTTTTCTCTTGAGTATGGGTCATGTTTTCTTATTTCTTCATATGACTAATAATTTTGGATTGTATCCTGGATATTGTAAGTGACACGTTTTAGAGATTCTGGATTCTGTTCTGTTCCTCCAAAGGAACTTTTTGTTTGTTTTTGCAGGCAGTTAACTTGGCTGAGGTCAAATTCCAAACTGTCTCCCCCATGGTGGGCAGCAGCTGAAATCTTGGTTCAGATTTTTTTAAAACCTTGCATAGGCTTCTTGAAGCCTGCCCTGCACATGTGTACTTCCAGGATCAGACAGCAATTTAGGCAAAGTTTAAATACAGGACTTAAAGTACTCCCTTTCTGTCTCTCTTCATTCAGAGATTTCCACCAGCCCCCCAACCCCCGCCCAAACCCTTAACTTCAAGTTAATAAGACTGAGAGTTTAGCTGCCCTGCTTGATGAAGACTGGGACTTGTCTACAGGCAAAAAGTTGTAAAATAAATATGGGAAACTTACAAAGAGCTGATGCTGTCCTTCAAATATTGACCCCTTCCAGGATCTGCCTGCTTTCATTTGCTGTCCAGTGTCTTCAGGTAGGATTAAAAAAATTTTTGTCCACTGGGAAGAAGAGGCTGGAGGAGGAAAAATGGGACAACTGTGGTAACATAAACAATAAAACACTTTTAAAAATCTTGTCCAGGGATTATAGTTGTTATATAGAGAAAGATGGTCACAAAGGAGCCACGTGGACATTATCAGGAGCAGAATCGCTTCACAAATTAAAAACCTTCCATAATTCTTCAATGACGTCTGTGGACCAAATCTAGGACTTGATATCTATTATAGATTTTCCCTAAATGGGTTACCCATGCTTTCCCACTTCTGATAAACACTTTCCTGTCTCTGAGTTTTTGTTTACTTTGTTCCTTCCTGTTAAATGCCCTTCTCATCTCTGTCTATCAAAATGTTATCAATCTTTCAAACGTCCCAGGACCTGGTCCTCGGTCTCTGTTCTACTCTATCAACACTTTCTCCCTATTGATCTTATCCAGGACCATGGCTTTAAATACATATATGTGCTAATGATTCACAGATCTATATCTTCAGCCCTAATGTCTGCATTGAGCTCCAGATTTGTATATGTAGCTGTCTACTTGATATCTCCATTTGGATGTCCAACAGATATCTCAAAGTTAACATGGTCAAATTAGAATACTTGTTTATCTCTCCCCTCAGCCTCTGTCCCTTTGCAGGCCTTCTCAATTTAATTAAATGTCACTGCCATTCATAAGTCAAAAGCCTAGAGTCATCTTTAATTCTCCTATTCTCCTTACATTTCATGTGCAAGGCATCAGGAAGTCTTTTTGGCTCTATATTCAAAATAGATCTTGAATCTATCTACTTCCCTCTAGCCCCCTGGCTACCAATAGAATATGTCACCATGATATCTTGCCTGAACTCTCCCATTTACCTCCTGAGAGGTGTCCTTGTTCCCACTCTCACAGAGCTGCAAACCCTTCACCCTGCAGCCACAGTGACCTTTTAAAAATGCAAACCAGATTATGTTACCCTCCTGTTCAACTCTTTAGTGGTTTCTCAAAGTACCCTTTCCTATGGCCTACATGGTCTTACATGATTTGAACCTTACCTGCCCTTTGACTTCATCTCCTATCACTCTCCCCTTTTCTTATTACACTCTGCCCACATCGCGCCACTTCTATTTTTTTTTATTTCATCAAGCTCTTTCCCTTTCACTGGATCACTCGCTCCACTTTCAAATCTTTATTTGCTTGGTCTGTCTTCCATGTTGGACTGAAACTTCTGTGAGGGCTGGGACCTTTCCAATAAATTTTTCTTGAAAGATGGAATGAATTCAGCATCAATGTGCTTTCTCTACAAAGACTTTCCTGTACTTCTCTGATGGTGATATACTCTCACTCTCCTTGAATTTTATGTCCACATCTCTTTTAGCATTTACTACTTTCGACAGTATTTCATGTTATAGTCGTTTATGTATGTGTTTTATCCTCCCAAGTTAACCGTGATGTTATAATGGGCAGAATCCCTCCCAGCCTGATTCATCGGAATATTTCCCACATGGCTTCCTACAGGGTTTTGTACAGAGGGATGCTGATAAGTGTTGAGTGAATGAATAAATAACCAAGTCAATATTTATTTCTATTGAAAGGGAGTATCATTAACATTAAAAACAGTGCCAATACTGTCTTAGTTAGGCTATTGCCAAATTCTTTTGGAATAAATAAAACATAAGTCACCAAAATCTATTTTATGAAATGTTTTAAGTGGTTTGTAATGTTTTAGTGCTTAATTAGAAACGGAGGAAACTACTGCAGCATTCTGATTGAGGTGCATTTGAACAACACTGCCTGAAATGTTCAGGCAGCCAATATATCTAAATGTTCTAAAAACATACCAATGAGTCATGACTAATTCAGCCAGCAGAATTCCATGGGTATGATCTATATAATGGATAGGTAGCAATTATGGGCTCATACTCATAAAGTTTGAATGGTGAGTTTTATCAAAATTCATTTCAACATAATTCCAGTCCCTGAAATGGAAAAGTTTTCACTTTAATCATACAAATCTCAGACATGAACCTCAAATAGACTGCTTTTTATGATCTCATCTTCCTCCTTGGCTCTTTTTTACTTATTCTTTTTAGTCTTACAGCCTTTGATGCTGAACTATGCCTTTTTCTGTTACTATTTCAAGCTTCTACTCAGCATCTAAACTCATTCACCAATTCCATTAATCTCATAACACCTTCACCTCAGAGAGAAATACTTTTTAAATATATTTTTTCATCTAATAGAACTATTCACAAATTTTATTGCCATAGTTTGCTGGTCATTTTTTGCTCTTTTTACTTGCTTTATTGACTTTTTTTTGTAAGCAAGACCAATATTTTAGACTGTGGGTTATTTATTTAGGGGTGATTGCCTACTTACTTCCATTTTTTATACCTTTGTATTTTGCATGTATTCTGTTGTATTTTGCTCATATTCAACAAAGAGTTTTAATCAATCAAAAAGAAGAATTGAAGCATAGCCAACATGGAAAATGTATAATTGAAAACTATGTGAAAGGCAAATGAAAAGTAAACTTAAGATGCTCCTAATCTTGAACTGCGAAAAACATTGCTTATAAGTGACACTGTGGAACAAAGTATTAAATAATTCAATACCACTGATGTCATTCTTATCTGTACAAAAACATTTGACTGAAGATGAATAATCTTTTCTCTCACGTTACTTTGCATGAGAGATTTTTTTCTTCTGATGCAGTTTCTTTTCATCCAAACAGTTAAGCTTTTAGAGTAAGGCACAATAGTCTAGTTAACAAAAAATGAAGGTAAAGTAGTGTCCTTTCATATTTATACCAGGGGTGGCCTATCAGGATGTTTTTGACTTCAAAGAACTGAAGACCCAACTACAATAAGCTTAAAGAATAAGGAAATTTGTTATCTTATACAATAAGAGGACTTGATGTAGAATGCATGGTTAATTAATTCAATGACTTGACACTGTTATTAAAAGCCCAGGCTCTTTCCATTTTTTTACTCTGCCATTCTCACATAATTGGTTTGGTCCTCAGGCTTGTTGTATCATGATTGCAACATGACCACAACAGTCCCAGCTGTTATATGTAGACAAAAGAAATTTTTTTCTCTCATAGTTCTGTTGGCCAGAAGTCCAAAATCAGTCGTTGTCAGGATTGGTTTCTTCAGGAAATTCTGACGGAGAATCTGTTTCTTGCTTCTCTCCTAGCTTCTGCTGGTTGCCAGTAATCCTTGGTGTTCCTTGGCTTGTAAATGCATCCCTCCTATAATACCTCTGTCTTAACATGCTGTTCCTTCCTGCGTGTCTCTGTGTCCCCACATGGCCTTCTTATAAGGTCACCAGTTAATGAATTAGGGGGTCATCTTAATCCAGTATGGCCTCATCTTAACTAAATGCATCTGCAAAGACCCTATTTCCCAGTAATGTCACATTTTGAGGGGCCAGGAGGACATGAATTTTGGGGCACTCTATTTAATCCTGTACAGTGGCTAAATGCTTTCTACACCCATGTGATCCCTGGACAACCTAACAGGAAAGAAAGAAGAATTTTCCAAAGGAAAGTCAGTAGCCCGTCTGAAGGAAAGTGATATGAAGAACATTGTAATAAACTTCCATCATTATTAAAAATTATACTACAGCCCTGGTTAGTGTGGCTCAGTGTGAAGGGTCACGGGTTGCTGGTCAGGGCATGTGCCTTGGTTGCAGGTTTTGTTCTAGTTGTGGCGTGTGTGAGAGGCAACCAATTGATGTTTTTCTCCTTCTCTCTCTCCCCCTCCCTTCCCCTCTCTCTAAAATCGATTTTTAAAATTATTTTAAAATTATACTCCATACATAAGTGTTTAACACATTACTATGTATACAACCCTGTGAAGCCTCTGTATAATGTTTATGCACATATGTGTATACATGTGTGAGACTACGTGAATACTGTGGGTAGCAGACAGCTTGTTTTGTAGTGAGTGATTAATGGAAAATATGCATTTGATGGGGTTTCAATAAAATTATATTAAAAGAAAGCAACAACAGAAATAGAAAATTCTGATTAAATAGTATTTAACAAAGGAGGATTCTCAATACAATATAATTTCCCCAAATATGTCCAATCAGCTGTAAAATTCTTGATGCAATCTTGCCCAAGATTTTTCACAAATATAAAGTCAAGGAAACCCATTCTTAAATAGCTCTGGCACTATTATTGCTCGACTCTTAGATGTTAAGATGAACACAGATTTTAACATGCTGGACTCTCAGGGTAAAAACTGACCAATAATTTATCAGTTTCATGGAAAATTGCTGAACTCAGACCACTTCCCAACATTGCTAGAAAGAGCAGGAAAGATGATAGGAGAGCAAGGAACTCATTAATCTCCTAGAAAACTCCTTTTTGGTCTTTGTGACAAGTATGGGTAACAGATACTATGTTCTTCCCCTGTCCACACAGTCTAGAAAAATTGGTGGATAAATTGTCACAAATATAGAAGTACTCTCTTATTTTGCTTATGTAACAATTGTCACCCTTATAATTACTTACTTGCAATCTTCCCCATTCTAGTGTAAGCCCCTTGAGAATAGGGACTAAGCCTGACATGTTTATTTTTATGTCCCCAGAGCCTGGCACAGTTACTGACAAAGGGAAACTATGAAATGTTTGTTGAAGTGAATTGAAATAGAAAAGGTCTTAGATCCTATGGATATACCTCTACTCTTAAATATTGAATGAGATTTACTGTTACTCTTTTAGAAGTGTTGTTTTTTTAAGATGATATATATGACTGAGGTTGCAAGGTCATCCCCAGTAACAACGCTCCCCATCTGTAGTTGGGAGCATGACCACCCAAAGTGAAGAGTACATCTCCCAGTTTCCCTTGCAACTTGGTGTAGCTAATGGAATATTAGCAGAGTGGTGTGTGGCAGTTTCCAAGAATCTTCCTTAAAAGATGGGCATTGTGTGCCTTTTGCCTCCTACCATATTTTCCCTTCCTTCATCCTGCTGCCTAAAGCACAAGTATGATGACTGGAGCTCTAGCCACTATTTTAGGTCACGAGGATGAGGGTCACACCCTAGGGCTGTAAGGATCTTGGGTTCTTAGGGACTTTGTGAAGCAGGGCTGCCATATCAGCCCTGGATTGCTTACTTCTCAGTTTTTATGTGAGAGAGAGAAATTAATTTTTACTTTGTTTGAGCCACAGTTATTTTGGGTCCTTATTATTTGCTACCAAATCTAATATAATTGAGAGATAGAGATAAGACTGTAGGATGTAACAGCATGGAGATAGCTCAGTTGGAGGTCACCACTCTCATTTGACAGATAATAACCAAAGAGGTTAAATCATAGAACCAGGTCACAAAACCAGAATGGTGGTAAAGCCAGGTCTAAAAGTCAGTTCACTTCCAATCTCTTTCCTACTTCAATTGCCTATTTAATGGCATAGATCTATCAAAACCATTTGTGACCTGATTCCTATTTTCCCATTGACTTTAGTTATAATAGTATAGGTATTACCAGTCACAAATAAATAATCTTTTAGCAAATTGACTTGAATATTTGTTGAAAAAGGAGATGTTTCTTCTATCCCTACTAACTCCTTAGCTATATGCTTTAAAAATCTCAGAATTTTGTGTCTGTTTATGAGGAAAATAAATTAGGCTAAAACAGCTGGATTATAAAATAATGCTTCACAATTCGTACAGTCATATACAATATAATGGACCTTAACTTGAATATTCTTTAGACATGATTTTAGGATAGTGTAGAAAGCTGTCTATTTTATCAAATATGTATGCCAACTTTATCAATAAGGCACACTTTTTTGTGGACTGTATAATAAAAGCTGAATAAGAAGGTTACCAGAGTTGATGCAGTTTCCAGAAGTTATTAAGATAGAAGTTCAAGTATTGGGAGAAATCCTTAACTATAAACCATATTAAGAGTAATCAAGGACAAAGGCAAGGACTTCTCTAGCTGAGTTTTGGTTCTCAATCTAAAATAGTTAATGCCCCATTTCTTACTAGTATACAGCTTTGAACTACCATCACTATACCTTAATCAAAGATCATTTACACAATAATGATTCTTTTCTAACATGACTGGTGCCTCCCATTACAGTAAATGAAATAATAACACATAACTAGAAAAATTGTCAAACAGTGCTAAGAGACTGACTATGAAATGTATCTGTCCGGCATGATAAAGTTGCTAATTTGATTTTAATAATTTAGAATTTGTGGGTTTATTGTATTTACTTTGTAGAAGCCTTGAGAAAGTTTAAATAATAAACTAGTATAGAAATATTGAAGGGAGTATATATTTATCTGCCCTGGTGTGGGAGAATGTTAAAGGATATATGTTGCACTAAGGCAGTCATTCATAAACATTTTGAGGTCAGGATCTCTAGGAAATTTGGAGGAATTTATGGATCTATCCCCCAAATACCTATATTCACAATAGCATACATATATTGGGCTTATCATTTTAGCTCCTCTCTTCTGGAAACTGCCTTTACATCTACTTGGTTATCATAGGATTCCCAATATCAGTACAACATGAGCTCTCCCATGGCTGCATCTGATTGGTCAGTAAATGATCACCTGACTCAAGTCAAACTACTAATCAGAGTCCAACTTTTTAGAATAGAAAAGGAGGAAAAGAACCAGTCTGCCTTTAGATACTTGAAAAAGTAAGATGTAAGGCTCTGAATTCATTGTCAGTCATGTTTTCCATCATGTGGAGAAAGTCAATTTGCAGCAAGGCACAAGGATAAAGGCAAGCAGAGAGAAGTATGACAGAATTCACCAAGTGTGTCTCTTATTTTACTGGTGTCTAAGGTTCAGTCAGTCACATTTCTGACTTTGGATTCTGTGAGAAATCTTCATCCCAACTTCCTCTTTCTGCTTGAACAAGTTTAGTTTTCATTTTATTCATTTGCAGCAGAGAGAGTGCTACCTACAATACACAGATACAGTGTTATTTATCAAGGGTGAAGGATTCTTTGTATTTAGTAGACATGAATTATCTACCAAATAAAGTAAATTCAACACATCTCATGTTTACAAAAGTTTGTTAGCAGGTTAGATTACTATATATACGTATAATTGAAAACTTTGTTTCATTAGCAGCGTTCTACAATTCAGAGTTTTTCCTGTTTCAAACTTCTCCATCCATATTTATCAAGAATTTTACAAAGTTTTTAAGTGCTTTTAACATTAATGTATTGATTTTCCTTTTGAATATAAAATGAGAGAGAAAAGAAACAATAGCATGCCACTTTATTTCCTCCTGCTCTAGGAAGCAATCAGGGCCCAGCAAACCATAAAATAAAATTTATAGGAGTCCAGTTTGTTAACCAGATGAAAATTTTATTAATTTATGTAGGGGTATAGACATTTCTACTGACTTGAGCCAGAGTCTTCTCTCCAAGGTACTCCCTTCCTGGTATACCCAGAAACATCTTATTTATCAGAAGGTCAAGTGGATGAGGGTGGAACTATACAGAGAAGAAATTGGATAATTGTAACAGATATAGTATCTGGGCTTTGAGAGATCCTAATGAACTACTCTTCTCAAAAACAGAACTGCACTCAGCGGGAAAGATCTAGATATCCTTCTCATGGCACTGATACATTTTTTCTTGGCATCTGTTCTGCTGGATGGATCCTGGATATTTTCTTGAATTTTTAATTTGCATCAGAGGCATTGCCTTCTCTCTGACTTTTGACTGATTCACTATTCATGTAGTTTCTGACATTTGCCTTTACCTCTTGTATCTGGAGCTCTTTATTACTCTCCAAGGCCAGCAAGTTTGACCAGGAGAAGGTCCACAGAAAGCTGGCTACTGAGGGCAGCTCTACTTCCTATAAGAATAAATTTAATAAAACAAAAAAAAAAATACAGAACAACAACTTATGTAAATCGTAGGGTCATAGCCTAAGACTGAACATGTAACCTAATTCTGAAAGGAGAGACAAGCTCTTTAAGGATAGAGTAATTCTCTCCAGCCAAGTCTACTCCCCTTTAATAAAACATGAGGCCTCCCTTTTATAAATTGGTAGATGTTACAGAGTCTCCATGCTGAGAGATATTTCCTTTTATTATGTTTGCAATAGAGTAGAAACTACATGCAGTATTTCATCAAAGAGATTTTGTCAAAATTCTGGAGGCCCCTCATGTTTCCTGCTTTAAAATATTCATGGTTCTTTTCTTACTGTCCTCTTGATCTCATAAATGCTATGTGTTTCCAAAAGAGAACAGTTACAGGCTTTAGAAATGTACTTGGTTATGACATTGAAGCCAGGGCCTGACATTTAGATGGCTTCGTATTCAAAACACATCTTTCAAAATTAGCACAGGAGCCAAGGAAAATAGTCAGAGAAAGGTGACTATGCATGCACTTCAGCATTTACTTCAGGTATTCAGTAGGAAATAAATTGGTGTTCTTCTAAGTAAGCCATCCTAGGAGTGGATCCTCTAGCCACAGTCAAACATTCAGATGACTGCAACCTCAAGAGAGACCAGGAACCCAAACTTCCCAGCTAAATGACTGACAAATCTTTGACCCACAGAGACTATGAGGTAGAAAATTGTTTATTATTCCTCTAAATTGCTAATTTTGAGGTAATTTGTTATGCAGCAATAGATAACCCAATGTAGTCCATACAGCACTATGTAATCTTGCCCAAGGCTACTTCTCTGTTACCTTATTCCACTATTCCCAAGGGCAAGCAAAGGAACATGAATAGAGGACTTGTGGGTACAGACAATGGTGGGGATTGACCATGGAAGTGGCAGGGGGACGGGGTAGGGGTGAGCCATGGGGAAAAAGGTGGAACAACTGTAACTGAACAACAATAAATTTAAAAAATAAAATAAAAATAAAAGTCTGTGAAATCAAAAAAAGAAAATACATAGCATAGGCTTACCTGGCCTGGGCATCTGGAAGAAAATAAAATTGGACCTTATATATTGTACACACAAATTTCAGATGGGTTAAACTCTTAAACTGTTAGTAATAAATAATAAACATCCTGTTAGAAAATCTCGGAAACTACATGTTAGCACATAGGGTGGGTTAGACCTTCTTAAGTAAAAGTGGGCTCAGGTATATTTGACTTTATAAATTTATAAAAATGTCCATAACTTTAATGGAAAAACAATATATTTAGCAAAAACATTAGCAACAGCAGACATACATAATATATTTTATAAAAAGAACCTTTTAACTCAATGTAAAAATGGGCAACAAATTTAAAGAGGCAATTATTTCAAAACTCACTCTTGGAAATAATTTATTGACTTATGTTCTCAAAAGAGAACATGTTTTTATTCAACAACTGAGAAACATTTAAAATCTAGATCAGGTTACACTATATATGTTCCAACAGTATTTTTTGCAGAATAGGCAATTTGGATATAAATACCCAAAAACTGTAGTTACCACTATGTCCCAAAATTTCTATATTTCTATTTTATGCATATAATTTCTGTGTCAATAGAAAAAATAGGCCAAAGTGCAAATCTAGAGTCAACAACACTTGAAAGAATGCGATCAGCAAAGGGAAAGGCAAATTAAGGAAACAATAAGACATTGCTCAAGAAACAGGTACAGAATTTGAAAGGATCTATAACACCTATTGCTGATTGAATTCAGGGAAAACGGAGCTCTCATTCATTGCTGGATGAAATTTGAACTACTACAGCTTTTTGTAAAACAATCTGGCAGCGTCTATTAAAACTAAAAATATCCATGCCACATGACCTAGTCATCCTTTTTCAGGGTATCCACCTCTTAGAAATTAAGAACAATTGTGAACATACATGTACACACAGACACTTTACTTCTAGGGGCAGAAGATGTTATCAAAGTAAATGTCCATCAGTAGGTAATGGTTGAATAAATTACAGTACAGTCCTTCAGTGGAATATAGAGCAATCAACTAAAATATAATGAATGAGACGTATTCCAGTTAACTTGGATATTTCCAAAATGGTGTTTTTGAATGAGAAAGCAAGATACAGAAAATCATGTCTAATATAATCCTCTCTTTCTAAAACAATGATCAGAACAACCCCTTAAATGTATATGTGCAGGTGTTTGTGTATGTGTATAAAATATGAATTTGGAGAAAATATTTATTGAGTAGAGACTAAGTTGCAATCATGGATTATTTGGAAGAGGGGTAAATGACGGAGACGGGGGGCAAGAGATGACGAGAGGGAAAGGAAGCCGAATGGGAAAAGAAAAAAAAAAGAAAGACTGCACCAAAAATCCAAATGCATATGATATGATCACACATATGCCTTTTTGTAAAATTATATTTGTGAGTAGAAATGTAAAAAGGAAAACATTTTAAATGTGAATATCAGATTATTTTTTAGTAAAAGAAAGTAAGTATTCTGAGCTCAGGGCAAAATTTAAAAACATTTTTGTAAGGTGAATTCTTTTTTTTAAAGATTTTATTTATTTATTTTTAGAGAGAGGGGAAGGAATGAGGAGAGGGAGATAAACATCAACGTGTGATTGACTCTCATGCACCCCCACTGGGGACCTGGCTCGCAACCCAGGCATGTGCTCTGACTCGGAATCCAACTGGTGACCCCTTGAATCACAGGCCAGCACTCAATCCACTGAGCCACACTAGCCAGGACTTGTAAGGAAAATTCTTGAATGAAATTCTTTTCATTTTTCTCCTTTCCTTTTCCTCTTTCACTAGGAGCCAAATAACAGAAAAGAAGTGGTAATGCAAAAGTTCTAATTGCCTTCTCATTATCATAAATGTTCCTTAAAGACAGAGAATTACATTTTTCAGCATACCCTGAAATTTTCCACGGATATGTCCTTTAGCAGAGAACAATGAGGTTATATTTTGCATTTCTCTTTAATATATCCATGTTTGTGGTAATATAAGAATATTTAAATTACTTAGTCAAATTATTTAATGTCCCATTTGACTGTCAGGGTCTTGCCTGGAAACAGATGGCACATTTAAACTGGGTAATTGAAGAGGGTTTGATAAATGGGCTACTTACAAAAGCATCCACAGGGGTTATGGAAACCGGAAAGGGATAGTACATTACCCTAGAAGTAGAATTATTGAGAAGCTATTACCACTTCTAGGCCTGGAGGAGCAAGGAGAGGGAGTGGCTATTGGGACCCATTTGTATGGTCTGTGTTGTCTGAAGGTAGTTGTGGCCTTTAGCAGAAGGATGCAGCCAACCTGTAGAGATTCTGTGGAGACGGAGCTGAGGGAGTCAATACCCCAACCTCCTGTTTTTCCTGCCCTTTGATGCCCATTCTTCAAACCCAACTGGAAGCCAGAAGACAAAGGAGCTCAATGATGCAGTCCATACAGTTAGGTCAGCCTCCAGGAGTGCATAACTGGGTAGAGAAAGATGGAGAGAGGATCTGAAGGGGCAAAGATTTCATCACTCTTTTCTACAACCAATTTCTTCAGACAATTGGATGGTTTGTAAAGATGAATCATGATATTCAATCCATGGCTTCAACTATCATATGAACTTGGACTTATAGTGTAGGGAATCCATACTTGAAAGCTTAACATGAAGCCATATGACACTCACTATCATGTGACTTGATTAAATTAGGTGCCACCCAAACCACAGAAGAGAATCTCCCAAGTTTAGGCTCGGGACAAGAAACCTCTGAGATAGGAGTTGGGAAGGAGAACAGGTAAAGGAGAATTTAAGCTTTCTCAAGAGAGAAGGAAAAGTTCAGGTCAGAGGGGATAGTGTTTAGAAGATAAATTCACTAATACAACAGTTTTATTAAAGTTGGTTATGTTCAGATGTATGTGCTCTATATGCAGAGCAGAGATCATTTGCTCAGGATAGAATACCTGGGTTCTGCCTTGGCTGGTGTGGCTCAGTGGATTGAGTGCTGGCCTGCAAACCACAAGGTTGCCAGTTCGATTCCCAGTCAGGGCACATGCCTGGGTTGCAGGCCAGGTCCCCAGTGGGGCTGCACAAGAGGCAACCACACATTGATGTTTCTCTCCCTCTCTTTCTCCTTCCCTTGCCCTCTCTCTAAAAATAAATAAATTAATTAATTAATTAAAAAAAAAAAAGAATACCTGGGTTCGGAAGCCCTGCTACTACTTAGTTCTTGCAATTTGAGTAACCCATTTCCTTTCTCTGAGCTTGTTTCATTCTCTGTTTCAGAAGGTGTTTGGACTGATGATCTCAGCTTTCATTTGGTTCTATATTGCATGGTTCTACTATTTCACCCAATCAGAAATTTTAAGAATGACTTAAAGCTGAGTTAGAAAAACAGTTCAGAACATTCCGAACAAGAGTCTAATTCAAATTATGATTTCAAACAACTTCTAATTTTCCTCTTAAGATATCATTCAGCAGGCTACTAAGAGAGAATAAACCTTCCTGTTTAATGAACACCAAGTTTATAACATTATATCCTTAGGGAACAGCATCAGTGGGTACAACAGAGTACTCTAGGGATAGGCAATAAAAAGTGGGGGATAATTTGGTTTTAGTATATTGTATAATAGCTGAAAACCACTAAATAATCTACACCTTACTTCTTATAGTATCACACAGAAATCTCAGAAGAACAACACTGGGGAGAATGTAAAAGGAATGGAAAACATACAAACATGGATCTGTGGTATACTATGGCCTATCATATCCCTTCCTATTTAGCAGAGAAAGTGCCTATCCCAAGGCTACACCAGAATGACATGATCAGGTATAAAAATAGTAGTAACATTACTGTGGTATGGTAGGAAAGTGGCAACTGAAGCCACAGTTTAATTTTTTTCTTTACTTCTTATGTATGTATCAAATGATATGTTCTTAGAGCATTTTAATAAATATATTTCCTTTCTCATGCTGGAGAAATAGTCATTGATATGTATAGAAACTTTCTTGGTAATGATACTTGCTACCAAGAGTGTCTATTAATTTTAGAGCAATATTGATTTAGGTCTACTTGATTAACTCATAGCAATAAAAAAAAAAAAAAAAGGAGAGCGTCTCCCAAACAGGGGAGAAGTGGAAGCAATTTATAATTTGTCAAGATATGAGTATGTGCCCTGGCTGGTGTGGCTCAGTGGATTGAGCACCGGACTGCAAGGCAGAGGGTCGCTGGTTTGATTCCCAGTCAGGGCACATGACCAGGTTGTGGGCCAGGTCCTCAGTGGGGGGCATGCGAGAGGCAACTACACATTGATGTTTCTCTCCCTCTCTTTCTCCCTTCCTTCTCCTCTCTATAAAAATAAATAAATAAAATCTAAAAAAAAGATATGAGTATCAGTAGCTTTATTTTAGGGATGTAAGGCCCCGGGAGTAGGCAATATTATCTAGGAGTGTAGAAAGCCAATATTCTGTGATAGTCAATGTTGTATGGAAGATCATAGTCTATGATACAATATGGCATGGTCCACTAGTCAATGTTGTATGGGGCAAGATTAAGACAAGTTAAAACTTGAGATTTGGCCCCCCTGTAGGGGCAGAGCAGTGGGTGTTGGGAAAAGAGGAGATCCAGTTTGGCAGATAAAGTACAGTATCCAAAGGGTGTAATAAAAACATGTTGTATTCCAGGCAAGCAGCCAGCACTAGGAGTTTAGGGGGAGATACCTGAGAGTTCTAATGTATGGGTTTAAGTACATTTAGAGGAAATCTGTGGAGGGGAGAAAAGGATGAATCAAGGTAGAGAGGCAGCTAGAGTAAGCTGGTAGTAGGACCTCCTGCTGGAGTTTTGTAAATGGATTGTGTAAGTTAGAGCTGCCATAACAAAAGCACCACAGACTGGGTGGTTTAAACAACAGAAGGTTATTGTCTCACAGTGCTGGAGGCTATAAGTCCAAAATCAAGGTGTCAGCAGGGTTCCTCCTGAAAGCCATGGGGATAAGATCTGTTCTAGGCCTTTCTCTAAGGCTGCCATCTCCTTGTGTCTCTTTATATCATCTCTCCTCTATGTATGTCTCTGTGTCCAAAGTTTCCCTTTTCCTAAGGACGCAGGTCATACTGAATTAGAGCCTGTCCTAGCAAAGTCATTTTAACTTGACTATCTCTGTAAAGACCCTATGTTTCAAATAAGGCCGCACGCTGAGGAGGGTCAGGACTTCAACATGAATTTCTTTTTTAGTGGGAGTGGGGCACAATTCAACCCATGGTGAGGACTGATGAGCATGGGATGAAGCCCAAGTGCTACAAGGGATTGGGGGATGAAGCCGGTTCCCCAGAGACGAATTCAGACACAGAAACCAAGAGATAACTTGAATATTAGAGCAGGGGCACACATGGTAGACAGAGTCTTGGAAATGAGACAATTGCCAGGACTGGAGTCTGGGGCCAAGGCTGATGCATTCTCTGGTACCTGAATTGAGGTAGAAGAACTGTTGAAAGATGGGCTAGAATTGGCTATCTAAGCCTGTGTGTACCATCAAGAGGAGGTCTCAGCTTCTAGGAGAGAGAGGCTAGCCAAAGCTGAGACACTGTGAGGCTCCATGAAGAATTAGAAAGTTTCACAGGAAATGGAAAATAGAAGTGGGAGGCATTGACTCAGTATACTTCCTAGTGAAGTCTGTACAGAGAAGTTCCTGTGAAGACTGCTTGCTCCTCTTCGATCTCCAAATGGGTGTAGCCAGAAGCTGATTACCTTTGCTCTTGATTTCCTCAAAACTGGAGGGCAGTAACCTTAGGTTCTCAAAGGCATGTCAGGTACAGGGTACTTGAAGGCACAGGATAAATGTGGTTCATATTCCTAGAGCATCGCTTTAACTTGGAGATTACAATGGAATTAAATGCAAAATTAGTGTGAATTTTTTTAATGAATTATGAGGCTTGAGAGAAATGTCGTGCTTGCAGAGTGCAGCCTACTGTTAGGGTACTATCCATGTTCCCTTGACACTCACCATTCCTTTACAAACCTATTGGTGTCTTACTGCAAACATCTGCAACTCTTTACCCGAGGGCTTTCTCTTGGTTAGAGTAGCAGGCAGTTAACAATTCTGTGAATAGGCCTTAGACAATGATGAATGGAAGTTGAAATTTAAATACCTCAGTTTCCTTGACCTTGGTGGGCAAGGGTAAGGGAGTGGGGAGGGGAAAGGAAATTTTGACTTGTGTTCTACACTGTCTCCCAGAGTTTCCCAGTAGGATTGCCCACAGAGGTAATGTGCTCATTAGTGCACCCTGGATTGACTTCCTTCCGTTCCTGGTTCACTTTCTACACACTCCCAGGCTTCTTGGGATCGCCTCCTGAGTAAACTACTCAAATTCTCGTTTCCAGGTCTGGTTCTGGGGTAATGTTCCCAGAAGACACTGAGTTTGATCTGAACCAAGCCCCCAGACTACATACAGTGGATGGGGTGATGGTGGAATTTTAAGAGTTTATATCCCTGTGCCTTTAAAGGAAATTTGCCGGTGAATTAAGAAACGCTGGCTTAAGAAACTTAATCATATTGCACTTGAAACTGTTAAACACGTGGCCCTTAACCTTTTTTCTTCCCCAACTCATCTGTGAGGTTCCACATATTATTTTCAATAATTCAAGGGAATCCTGATAAAAAATACTTTAGGTTATTCTCCTTTTATTACTACCACAAATAGAAATCTAAAAGTAGCAAGAAGCCAAAAGCAACATACCAGTCCACACTGAACCCCAGCACCCTAAGAATACACCACAGGTAGTTGAGGGATCACCATCATGATTCCCCCAGAACTAAATTCATTTCCTTGAGTGCTATTTACCTTTAACTTGAAATATATGTACATAATAAAGTGATAGGGGGTTTCTGAGTTGTTAGAAATTATTCTTTTTCTTTGGCTGTTATTTAAAGATGAGGACTCTTTATTGTTGCTTAATAACACACATTTAGTAGCAGAAGTGTCCCTTGTCTTGAGCTCAAAAAGTATAAAATGGTAAGTGTGAAATTATTCTATCACCCTTCAACCTGTTTGTGCTTTATTACCTAATAATAGTGTTTTACATAGAGTGTAAGCTGGCCACCTAAGAAATGATTGCAGCAGTATGCTAAAGAGGGAGCACATTGTTGCTGCTGCTTCTGCAAATGTTGCTGTATGATCTGTGCACTTAATTTTCAAAAAGATTTTATTTCATTTTTAGACAGAGGGGAAGGGCAGGAGAAAGAGAGGGAGAGAAACATCAATGTGTGGTTTCCTCTCTCATGCCCCCACTGGGGACCTGGCCCACAACCTGGGCATGTGCCCTGACTGGGGAATCAAACCTGCGACCCTTTGGTTTGCAGGTCGATGCTCAATCTACTGAGCTACACCAGCCAGGGCTTTGCATTTAATTTTTATTTCAATCTTCTTTTTTTACTTCTGCAAACAAATTTTGGTAGCAAATAAAGGAATACAACAAATAAATGAAACAATAAACAACTTGCTCTTGGAGTAAACTGAGTGCTAGTAGAGGCATGTTACCATTGATCATTTATTATACTAAGTGAAATAAACCAAGCAGCGAAATACAAATACCATATGATCTCACCTATAAGTGGAACCTAGTTGACAAAACAAACAAGTGAGCAAAATAGAACCAGAAACATGGAAATAAAGAACAAATTGACAGTGACCAGAGGGGTGGGGGAGGGGGATAAGGGGGGGTAGGAGGAAGGGGAAGAGTCAAGTCAAGGAACTTGTATAAAGGACCTATGGACAAAAACAACAAGACAACAGGGGGTGGGGAGGATTGAATGTGGAAGGTGGGGGGTAGGTAGGGCAGGGGAGAGTGATGGGGGAAAAATGGGAACAACTGTAATTGAACAACAATAAACATTAAAAAAAAATCCTTATAGTTTACCATCATTCTTTATTAAAAAGCACAGCAGAAAGAAAAAAGCATAGTGATAATAAGCTGTACCAATTTAGTCTCCCTATTCCTCAAAGGATTCCTTAAGATAAACACGCAGGTATGTTTGAAAAAAATTTAAATAACAATGGTAACATTGCTAAGAAAGATATATCCAAAGTGAACTTACTGGGATGCTAGAATGTTTTCTATTTAATTTTGTTTGTTTTTACTCACATTTCTATGCAAGAATGTAGCATGTGGGATAATTAAGGTATTTCTAAGAAAATGAACATAATTATTGATTTGCGATGTTATTTATGGAGAAACCACTAGCAAGATGCATTTATGTCTAGGGTTTACTTTTGTCTTGATTAGAAAGTAACCTCATAAAATTAGTGCTATCATAAATGGATTATTCACCTCATTTGTTTACTGAAACACTGTGGGTTTTGTTTTTTTTTTTTAATTTTTGGGAGTGTTTTTTTTTTTGGTAGACCTGGACCTAAAGGGAATGGTAGGGCCCTTTCTTCATTTTTCTAAGTTTAGGACTCCAGTTTTAAAGACATTTTTCCCCTGCAAGAATTGAGTCTCTGGGCTCTGTGTTTCCATATTTTTTGTCCTTGGAAAAGCAATATGTATATATTATGAGGTAATTTTAGTAACACATTTATTATTTATAATCTTTAAAACATAGTTGTCTTTTCATGAGGGGTTATAGTGATTTTCTCTTGCAACTTGATCCAGATTTTAGGATTATGCAAAATAGCTTAAATTCTGTGTATTCTGGGATTTAAAAAAAAGGCTGCTAAGGCATTTATAATAAGTAGGATGCATGTGACATTAAAACCACAGGATTATAATTGTCCGACTGTGACCACTTTGATTTACTTAGGACATTTATTAAAGGTCAGAGAAATGGCCACTTCTAGGTGGCCAGTTCTCTCCCTACTTCCTACCCTGTTCTCACTTTTGATTGTAAAAACAACATTATAAAATCTAAGTGTTAAGAAAAAATAAAGAATATTCCTAATACTGCTATCATTTCTATTCTTTGTCCATACACATGTATATTTTTAAACATAGTAGCAATCATAGTATATGTAAAATATTGTATTCTGCTTTTTTATTGTTAACTCTCTTTTGAAAAGAGATCTGGAATTTCTGTAAAGAGATTGCAAAATAGGACTAAGGAAGTTATGTCACACCAGCTTGGGAAAAAATAAAAGAGGGAACATGTGTTGATTGTGTGAATTTCAAGTTTTTCAAAAGTGATGTAACATTTACTTTAGATTTTCTTAACCAGAGATTTGAACCCAACCATTTTGGGTTGGATAGGGGTACGAAATGTAATTAAGCTAAAATTTGTGAATGAAAGTAGAACAGCATTTGCCTTCTGCCAAATTACTAATTAAATGCCATGGAAGACTTGCATATTTAATTTTAGCCATGTAAAGAATATGCAATAGTTGGTAGGCAATGGTTTTGGCCAGGAAATAAATGACTATATTTTTAGATCATTTGCTACTTCAGTTAATTTATTATCCTTTGATGTAGCTGAAGTGTAGAAATAGAAAAGTTCCTTCATTTGATCCAGAGTGAGGCTTTTGCCAGGCAAAAGGGCAAGGTACTTGAGGCTATTGGCAAAAGAATGGTTGAAATGATGTGTCATGAGTTCTAGATAGACGAGGGAAGGACATGGAGACAGAGGAAGGCTGATAGATGAAGACAAAGCAGAAGGTGTCAAGGGGCCAGAGGTCTCTGGAATAAGAACAGATGTAATGGTAAAAATAGAGCAAGAAAATTTGAAGGTCCGAGGGTTGTATTCAGTTGGTTTATTAAAACTGAAATAAAATCTGAAATGTAAGTGAGTTGGCCTATTAAAAATTGTTTTGTTTTGTCTTGGTTTTAATGTTGTAAAACATTTGAACCAGAACAGAGAACAAGGCATGGGGACTGAAATCCATTCATGAATTCACTTATGCATTAATTTGACAAATACCTTGCCAAGCCCTGCCTATGTACCAGGCACTATTTCAGGGGCCAGGAATACAGTAGGGAATAAGGCAGAAATTTTTTTTGATGTTTTTAAATTTATACTCTAATGGAGGAGTTGGACACTTAAAAAATAAAATATCAAATTGTAATGAGAAAAATAAATTCTAACAAGGGCATAGAGGCACGAGGGCCGGGGAGCTATTTTAAACATGATGATTAGAGAAGTGAAGAGGGAAGATGGGAGAGAGAACATGAAGGAAATGAGGGGGGAAGCCAAACAGACATCTGGGGGAAGGATGTTGTAGGCATTAGAACACCAAGTACAAAGGTCTGGAGAGGGGAATGTGCTTGGCAGGCCTGTCCCTAACATTTGTGAAGCTCAAGGCAAGAGTAAAAAATGGAGGTCCATGAACTTAATGTCTAGACATTAAAAGTTATAAAACATGACCTGTCATCCAAACTTGACTAATATACCTCAATGTTGGCTTGGAAGGTCAGGCCTAGATTTAAAATATCTTGGACTCCTTAGGGTTCTGTACCAGAGGTACCCCCGCCTTTCTCTTCCCACCCTAGGATTATCCCATCACCACAAGGGGTCTTGCACAATATAAGTGGACAGCCCTGCCTACATGTGCAAGCTCTGTCCACACAGGCCTTATCAGCTGCCCTCTGATTATTCCTTGGAACTGGGCATGTGCACACTGATGACACTGTCTGCTGTTGGGAAGATGACCCAGGGAAGGGGACCAGGCTGGCCCTGGAAGCCAGCTCTTGGCCATTTGGGTAGCATATTCATGGGTCCTGAGTACCCAGGATGTGGTCTAGATGGGGCACGGGCTCTGAATAGGCATAGTGCCTTGACCTAACTGAACCTGCCCTGTGGGGAAGAGTGTGGCTGAGGGTTAGAGAGAGTAAGGCCCTCAAAATCATGGGACTTGGGGCAGTGGGCTCCTTTTGACAGGACCTAAGGGTGGCAGCTTTGCCTGTCACACTCAAGGAGGAAAAAGGAGGCTATTTCTTAGATCCTCAGGATTTGAACTGTGATGGTGGAGGAGATATGAAACTTCCGTTTTCTGGAGGGTCTATAAAAAGTAAAGAAAGGAAGAAAAGGAAACCAGAATACATGGAGCATCTGTGCCAAGCCCGGCTGTGTGCAATACGCTTTTGCTCGTGTGATCTAATTTAATCTTCCAAACAACCCCGTGAAGGAGGCTTCATACTCTCCTGCATACAGGTCAAAAAAAGAAAAAAAAAAAAACCCAAGGAGGTCACTTCCTTGTCCAGAGTTATACAGCCAGTGAGCCTTGGAGCAGAGGCTCAAATCCAGGGCTCCAGCTAATTCTAAAGCCTGTATTCTTTCTACTACAACACATCGCCTTTGAAAGATATGCTCAAAGAAAGACTTCATCTGTAACGAGAGTGGTCAGCAATAAAGAAAAATCCTATGCTGTTCATAGAGGAAAATAAATGCAGGGATCTCTAACCCAGAGCTGATTCCTATCTTGAGGTCCCCAGGACTCCTGGGAGTCCATGAGGATGGTATGTGAATTTAGTCTTTGGGTATTTTTCTTTTAGTGAACATAAAATGCATAAATAGTGAAATGCACAGATCTTATATGTACAATTTGAAGAGTTTAGTTTTGCAAATGCAAACATCTGAGTAACCACCACCCCAGTGAAGGTATTTCCTCCAGATTTTTGGAGGAATCCTGTACCTATTTCCAGGCAATCTCCTCCCACAATAGTCAACCACCTGATTCCTGATGGACAACTGTTTTCATTTCTATCACTATGGATTTATTTTGCCTTGTTTTAGAGTTTCATGTAAATAGAATCATGCAGTAGGTATTCTTTATATCTGGCTCCTTTTGCTCTGCATGGTTTTATTTTTTGGAGATTTATCCATACTATGATAAAAAGGAGTTCTCTCCTTTTTATTGTTAACTATTCCATTGCATGGCTACACCATCGTTTACCTGTTCATTTCCTTTCAGGCACTTGGGCTATTATGAATAAACCCCTTCTAACCATTCTTGCACATGTATTTTTGTGAATATATGTATTCATTTATCTTAGGTCTGTATGTAGGAGGAGGATTGCTGGGTCATATGGTTGGTGTAGATTTCACTTTTTAAGAAACTGCCACACTTTTCCAAGGTGGCACTTTTACACTCCCACCAGTAATGTATAAGAGTTTCAGTTGATGATGTTATTTTAAATTCAACATGTTTAATTTTGAAATATTTCAAACATAAAAAGAAAGAATTATATTAATAACTGGCATCCTTTATTCTACCACTCAGATTTAACATATTAATAATTACTTGTATTTGTTTCAGATCTTAATAAATGAAATATTATAGATGTACTTGAGGACTCTCTCCTCATCTCCTTCCTCTTCCTTCCCTCTGGAAATTAGCATCATCCTGAAGTTGATGTGTGTCTTCCTACGTCTGTCTATTTTTAAATATATGACATAGTATATGAACCATTTTCAATATTTCACCAAGTCTAACAGAGATGACATATTTTCTTGTGATAATCCTGGGCACAGTATTTGAAACAGCAACATCTTAATAAATAAGTCAATTTGATTCTTAAACTTTTAAAATTTCTTATTTATCAGTGTTTACTGATTCTAACATATATTAATTAGGTTGATTATACCTATAATAGAAAATGGGGAATTTAAATTTTCTTTTAAAAGGCAGTTTGCATGGCAGATGAAAATGCTTCAAAGCTTGGAATCCTTGAAAAGTAATGAGAAAGTCTCGGCTCTTGAGCTGGTGAGAGCTGTAGAGCTAATACAACCTTCCCATATCACAAAGAGGAAACTGAGTCACACAGCAGTTGTGATTTGCTAGGTTTTTACAGCTAAAGAATGCCAGGTCATTACCAGAACCAGGTCTTCGGATGTCCATTTTAGAATTCCCTTGACCTCAACATGGAGCTTCCATACCACTGAAGGTGATCAAAGATAAAGGAAGAAGGAAGGCGAGAAGAAAATGTGATGTGGAGGTGGGAGGAAGCAAAAACTTCATAAAAACAAGACGGCAGAAATGTGGTATTTTAAGAAAGAAGTTTGCCCTTCATATGAATGATTCTTGGATTTTGGTATATATTTTTGGTAGCAGTATGTGGTGAGTCACTAACAAAGAGCTTAAGACAGATGAGTTAACATAAATGGACCAAAATAAGCTGTGGTCTCTAGGCTGAGCAGCTGTTGGACCAACCTGCCAATGTTTTATTTCCCAGAGACACTTGCAGCAGATATAAGTGAGCAGGCAGTGAATGCTGCATTAGAAAATTCTATGCCATTCAGAGTTTCCTGTGCTTGAGGTGTGGCTATCCAGGGGAAAAGGGAAAACCTTCAGCTATGTATTGAAGCTCCACTTTGTGGAAGAGGGTAGGCAGGGCTGCAGGCCACAGCAGGGTGTGCAAGTGGAGGGATAATGCAGGAGTACAGGAATCAGCCCTGAATGTGCCACTAGCCGTGTAATCTTTGGCTACTCTGTGGCTCTATTTTTCATCTTCTGAATAGGCGGCTTGGATTGGATGACCTCCTAAGTTCCTTCCAGTTAAAAAATGTATGTAACTCACATTTCTTGAGCACTTACTTTCTGTCAGGCACCTAGTGAAGTGTTTTTTATAGGAATTTTTTCTTCTCCATTGAATTTTTGAGGTTGTTTCAATGGTACTCCCTTTTTGCAGATAGAGAAACTGAGGCTTAAAGAGGATAAGAGACTTGCCTGAAGTCATATAGAGAGCAATGGCAGAGCCTGAACTCTAATCTGGGAGTGTCTCAGAAACTCAGTTTCCTAATCCCCATTTTGCATTGTGTCTTCACCCGAAACAGGAAGTTAGGAATGAGTTGCCTTCACATCCTTCTTCCTCTCCGCAGCTTTATTTCTGTTTCAAATCGTTATGCTTCAATTGCACTGTAGTGGATTTTCAGGTCCTAATTGGAGCCCCTCACTGCATCCACATACTGCACTGTGGGTGAATGGTGTTAAAGATAGTAATCAAATTCAGGACACACACTTCATACAGGACAGAAATAGCATTGAGTGGGGCACAGCAGGGCCATTTGATTTACAGGATCATCGTCATCTTGAATATTTTGTATGTTCTCTCCAGTGGACACTCTGTACTTGGTGTTCCTGCTGATGTCACTGGCAGAGACGTCTCATGAAGAGACACCCTGTTAGGAAAGCCAATTCAGTAACCTCCTCTATCTTGATTTAATATGATACGGCCATAGCAACAGTGGTAATAATGGTACCTCCTCTGTTCCTTTTCATTAATGACACACAATTTACACACTTCTTCTGTTGCCACTCTTCCAATAAAGACTCAGGCATAGAAAGAGCATTCTTTACTCCAATACAAAATAAAATAAATAAACTCAAAGACAGTGGGTGATTTCATTTTACTTCTGTTCAAGATCAACTTTCAGTTGGTGACTGACAATCATGCTTTTAATGTGTTGGGATATATGTGACCGTAATAAACGCTTTTTTTTCCATAATTCTTTCTTTGATATCTACATATACAGGAATGGAAAACTGAAGCAACATCTAATAATTCAAACCAATAAAAGCACTGCTGTTTCTATTTAGTTGGATGTTTTAAGATACAGAATCTTTAAGCTGAAAAGGGAAGGGAAAATACACTCAACCTGCTGCATTTTTATATACCTGTAATGAACTATCAGGGAGGGAACAATCCCATTTACAATTGCCTCAAAAAGATAAAAATACTTAGGAATAAATTTGACCAAGGAGGTAGAGGACCTGCACTCAGAGAATTGTAAGACACTAAAGAAAGAAACTGAAGGAGATACAAATAAATGGAAGCATATACCGTGCTCATGGATAGGAAGAACTAACATCATTAAAATGTCCATACCACACAGAGCAATCTGTAGACTTAATGCAATTCCTATCAAAATACCAATGGTGTATTTCACAGAACTAGCACAAATAATACAAAATTTATATAGAACCCCCAAAGACTCCAAATAGCTACAGTAATCTTGAGAAAGAAGTGCAAAGTTGGAGGTATCATGCTGATATCAAACTATGCTGAGTAAGCAAGTGAATGTGGATGTGCATTAAAAAATTTTTTAAACCAAAAATCAAGTCAAGTTTTATTGAATATCTATTTCAGGTGTTGTATACAGTAGAGGGATCAAAGGTGAACTGGCCTAATGAAAAGCACACAATTGATCACATAAAATGGCAGCATGTAATAAATGTTATAAAAACAGATGCAAAACAAAATGTTAGCAGAGCTAGAGAGAGACATTTTAATTGCTGCTTTGGAAAAGTGACATTTGATCTGGTCCTGGAAATATTTCTGCAGTTTGGGCTTGGTGGGAGAGGAGGTAAAGAAGGGGATGGGTGTGAGTAGGGGGGAACAAAGACTTTGAGGCAGGAAGTCCAGGGCACATTCATGAAATAGAGAAACCTGAAGTGGCTGAAGTCAGGGGTGAAGAATTATGGCAGAGTGACAAATAACAGTTTGTCAAAGCAGGCTGGGGCCTGCTCCTAGAGGGCCTGGACTACTTTGTAAGGAGTTTGGCCTTCACTCCACCTATAGGGATGAAATTTCAGAAGTTTTAAAGCAGAAGAGTAATTTTGATGAGAGAATTGTTATCCTTCCTAAATTAATACTAAAAAATATGTTCACTTATAGAAAAATCTGAAAAGCCAATTCAACACAAAGAATAGAAACCTGATATAATCACTGCTATCACTTTCATATGTCAACTCTAAGATACTTAAAAAAATTGATATAATTCTCATACCATAAAAATTACCATTTTAAAGTATACAATTCATTGAGTTTTAGTGCATTCACGAGGTTGTGCAACTATTACCACTATCTAACTCTAGAACATTTTCACCACCTCAAAAAGGAACCCCACACCCATTAGCAGTCACTCCTCATCCTCCTTCTCCCCAATTCCTGGCAACCACTAATCTACTTTTTGTCTCGATGGATTTTCTCAAGACACTTTTCTATGCATATATGTGCAAATAGATATATTTATATTAATATAATTATTACATATATATATATTTGCTTCTCTCCCACCCACACAAATGGATTTGTACATACTGTGAAGTAAGCTATTGACTTTTAAACATATCAGATTGATTTGTACAAGATTAGTCTGGGTGACAAAACAAGGATGGATTATAAAAAAGAGGTTGAGGGCAGTGAGACTGTTTAGCAATGCCTGCAGCAGAGTAGACGAGAAGTCATGTGGACATGATCTAGGATGCCAGCAGTCTAGTGGATGCTGTGGTGTGCTTCCAAGATCCCCATTTCAGGACTGGGGCACTCATTAGCCCAGCTGCAGGAAATGCTGGTGGCTGAAGGATCTCCGTTGAGTCTGCTTCTGGGCCTTGCACTTACCTGAAGAGAACTTGCTAGTCCCTAATCACAACCTTTCTCTACACCCAATGATTGGTCAGTGTGGGGGGAAGATGGTGGTTATAAAGGCCCAGATACCTTTCCCAGTTTGTAGAGTCTCCGAAGGGCCATCCCAGCTCTAGAGCTCCCTAAACGCTGAGGCTTTTCTTGTGACTGTATTGCAGCCCAACTCCTCCCTTTGTTCAACCTTACTGCCCTCACTACTCCATAGGTTTTGTTCCTAAATACAATTCCTGTACTCATATCTCTACCCCAGAGTCTGTTTTACAGAGGATCTAATGTGTAGCAAATAACGAGGATGGAAATGGAGCTGGTATAGGCAAATGTCTTTGTGGAGCAATTGAATGGATAGAGCATGGTAATAGATTGGAGATGTGGGATGGGAAGGATGTCAGAGTTAAAAAGAAGGAGCAAAACAAACATATATATGTATATGTATATATGTATAATTTATACATTCAATATATATATATAAATATATATATATATATAAGCACATGCATTGTTTATATATGTAAATATATAATACAACCTCAGGCACTTACTTAGTGTCTACTTTGTACTACAAACAATTCTGGATCCTGAGGTACAAGATGAGTTAGATCTGGTTATTTTATTCACAAAATCCACAGTGTTTTGGGGCAGACAGAGAATAAAAGAGATAATCCTAATACAATTTGTTGCATGGCAAATGACAGGGAAAGGTGATGAGGAAATATTAATGGAGTGAAGATGCTGCCAAGGTTCCAAGCCGAGGTGTCTTGAAAGATGGTGACGCTATCATGTGACATGGAGAATGCAGATGAGATTGCAACTAAAAATAAACATCAAGGTTAATATGTCCTACAAAGAGTTGGAAATATGGGTTTGGATCTCCTCATGAAGGTCATGAATAGAAATATATATTTAGGTGGCATCTATATAGAAATGATAGTTAATGCCTTGAGAGTAGATAAGATTGTCAAGGGAGCCATGTAAGCTGGAAACCTGAGAAAGATCTACAGCAGAGCTGACTAATCTCTGACCTCAGGCTGCCATTTCCTATGTCAACGCCCATGGCAGATATAGCTCAGTGAATACATGGCCTCAGAATCCTTCTCAACACGTGGCTTCAGGCAGCCATTACCAATAAATCTACTTACCACTCTTGGTTTCTCCTCAAAGTCCAGGTGTGGTGACCAGGAATAGTTGTGGGTCTCCAAGAAAGAGTGAGCTTCTCTGGTTATTAGGTGCAGAGAGAGTACCTAGGAAGGCACGGGGCGGGGGGGTGGTGGTTGAGGAGAGCGGGGATTCCTAAAAGGAAGAAAAGTGTTTCAAGAAGAAAATAATAGCATTTGTTAGATTCCTAAGTTGAGGACTTGAAAAGACAATGAGATTTGAAGTCGGAGGCCAGTGGTAGGCTTGTGGAGAGTGGTTTCAATAGAAGTTTGCAAGAGAAGTGAGATGAAGGAAGTCTGAGTAGAAAATGAGAGGTATTTCCAAATGCTCGTCTATAAATGTACTGCCTTGACACATGACAGAGCTTGTTGAAAATGCATTTCTAGGATTCACCCCCTAGCCATGGGCTCAGGATGTGCTTTGGCCTCCTAGGAAGCCAATAAGATATTGGTTTTGATCAGGGGTTGATTGTGGGGCACAGAAAGCCTAGAGGTTACAGGTGGGTACTCACTGTAGCAGATATTCTTGATATCCCTTTCAAATGCATCCAGCACTATGATTCGGTATACACTGCTGACATCATCCATAAGCACATGTGACTTTTTGTGGGGGACTTTCTCTGGCCACTGAAGCATGTGTGTCTGCTTTCCAGAAATGCCAGAGATTAACTTACTGGGGAACAGCTCTCAACCAACAAAGGACAGAAGTTGGTGGAAAAATATCTCAGCTTCCTCACCTCTCACATGGAATAACTCAGGGCTTGTTTTACATCATTTTCCAGTGGTCTGCAGTTGAACTGAGCCTGAGGTACCAGAGTATGCTCATTAATATGATCTATTTTGGCTTCCTTCTTTCTGTCTCACTTCCCTACTCTTTTCCCTAGGTGTTCAGAGATCAGCCCTCACCTACGCTATTAGCCTTGTCTCATATCCTTGTCTCGGAGTCAGCTCTCGGGGAAACCCAAAACTCACGATCTCATTTCCTCCTGCTGAGTACACAAAACAACTATATATTCCAGTGGCTGTTGCAGTCTGGTTGAGCCCAAGTGACTAGACTCTGAGACATGGGCAGAAATGATATGCATTGCCTCCAGGCCTGGTCATAAAACTTCTGGTGTGATTATCCTTTCACTTTTTCCTTTCCATGGTGACTTCAGAGGGCATGTGTTTAAGATGGCAGCATCACAAGATAGAAGGTACCTGGATTCATGAGTCATCAATTAGAGGGGATCTACTAAGCAGAGCTGTCCCGCTTGTAAGAAATAGAACTTTACTTTGTTAAATCAAGATCAGAGAGTAATTGAATGACATAGAGACTAAAAGAACAATTCAAAGGATCAATAAAGCCAAAAGCTGGTTCTCTGAAAGGATAAACAAAATTGACAAGCCTTTAAGCAGACTCATCAAGGCAAAAAGGGAGGGGATGCAAATAAATAAAATCAGAAATAAAACAGGAGAAATTTCAACTGATACACAGAAATACAAAGGATTGTATGAAATTACTATGAACAACTATATGCCAAGAAATTTGAAAACCTGGGTGAAGTGGACAAATTTCTACAAAAATATAATCTTCCAAAACTGAATGAAGAAGTAGAAAGCCTGAAAAGACCAATAACAGCTGGTGAAATTGAAGCAGTAATCAAAAAATTCCAGGCACAAAAGCC
>PVJD01009877.1:0-58635 GCA_004026545.1 Mormoops blainvillei
GAAGGAAGGAAGGAAGGAAGGAAGGAAGGAAGGAAGGAAGGCAGGAAGGAAGGAAGGAAGGAAGGAAGGAAGGAAGGGAGGGAGGGAAAGCTTAAATGCAGAGAGTAACTCATTTGAACTAAAATGGTTTGCACCGGAAGAGATTTATTTTCTTGGCAGAAGGATCACCTGGAGTGTCCTTGACGGCTCTGGCTGTTTAGAGGTCCCTGAGTAAGCAGCAGAGCTGCTCAGAGTTCAACGATGTGGAGCCACAACCAAGAGGAGAAGAAATGCAAGACCACCCCCTCCCGGGCCTGCATGCTTGCTCTGTGAATGGGTAGGGGTGTCAGGAACCGCTAAGAAACAACAGAAGAGGTCTTACATGGAAGGGGAGATATGAAACAGCTGAGTGTGTGCAGAGGGCCTGTCCCCCAACCCTGAACGCACCTGGGCAGTTGTGGGGGGGCTTGCTGGGGGTCCTGGCAGGGGCCCAGCCTGGGCTGGAGAGACCTGCAAGGCCCTGGGGCAGCGCCCAGAAGTGACGCCCTGTCCTCAGCTGGCCCGCGTGGTCCACGGCACAGGATCCCAGCTGCCGACGTCAAGTCAGGAGAAGGGGAAGGCTTGGTGTCATCTAGAAGAGGTTTTGTCCCCCAAGAAAGGCATGCCAGGGCAGGGCTTGCTCAGCAGTGACATCTGTGGGGGACTTGAGGGGCCAGCATTGAGGAGTGGCATCTAGCTGAAGGAGAGGGTCCCTGAAGAGAGGAAGGACCCATGAGAAAACGAAGCTGCTGGAAGCATCCGCCAAGCCTGGGGAGGTTGCCTACCACTCTGTCACAGGTAAGAGCCTTCCCTTTCCCATCTCTCCCCACTGCTTACCCAGACCCCCAGGTTGCACCACGAAGCCATCAGAAACGGCTAAGAAGGAACTGAGCATCGACCTCCCCAAAGCTGGGACGCCTGTGTGCCAGATTTAGCAGAGCCCTGAGAGCGCTGTGAGGGCCCCAAGGAGACGGCGGGGCCTGGGAGGCGGCCCTCGTGGCCCTTCCACAGGGCGGTGCCCCTTGGACACTTTACTGGGTGGAGGCGTGGTACCCACTCTACGAGACGTGAGATCAGGCCTGCGAGTCCCAGCAGCCCCTGGGAAGCACCTTGCGGCCCTTGGGTGGGGTTACTACTCCGACCTCATTTGCATTCATAGCCCAGGTGATATTTTCTATTGCAGGGAATGGGATTTGTAAGGTGCTGAACTGCTTTCCATTGGAACACAGGATCAGCATCCGTCCTCTCTCACTGTCCCCCCGTGTCTGTCTCTGCTTCCTTCCCTCTGCATCTCCCTCCATCCTTCTGGTAGGCATCTTGCGGGCCTCTGAACACAGCCCCTGGTTCATGCTGTTTGCTCTTGTAGGGGTTCCTAAACATTTCTCCAGAAAGGGTAAGGGTTCCCAGGGGGAGCTCATGGGTGGCCTGTGGGGCAGTGGCTCCCTCGCTGTCCGTGGCGGGTCTGGCGCGGCTTGCCCCTGCGGGGTGCCCACTGCCTGCCACTCTCGTCTCTGGAGCCGGGCCGTGAACGCTGCGGCGCTCACATGTTCGCACTGCCCTTTCTGCCACATTGTGCTCTGTCACTGGAAGCATTCTAAACGAATCCCTGAAGAAGCGTTACATAATTATCCATGTTTTATGTGTAAATGCCAAGGTTGACAAACTGCCCTGAGAAATTTAATTAAACACTGCCGTAAGCTTATGTGGGAATCGAGAAGGGGCACTTTATTTGCTCCTAAATATATCTGCCCATAAAGAGAATGTAATAGGATACCAGAACCCAAGAGATATGGAGCCCGTATTAATTGATTCTTAGGGCAAGAGTTTAAGTGCGTCATTCCATTCAAACAATGCCAGTCCCGTCTAATCTAACAGCGGACGCCTCTGCGTAGCTCACAGATGTCAAGCCCTAACGACAGTCGTGTACGCCAAACGATAGTCCAAATCTGAAGTTTTTAAAATATTCTTAGATCAACTTGAAATGAGATGGCCAGATTCAAATATTGAAACACTGAAACGGCAGTCTTGCCACTCAGACAATTATAGCTGGGTGTATAAGACTTGCGTTAAAAAATTTTTTTTAAAACTCTCACCCAAGGACATTTTTTCATTGCTTTTTTAGAGAAACATCAATGTGGCAGAGAAACATCAACGGGCTGCTTCCCGTACGCACCCCAGGGGGATCGAACCACAGCCAAGGGACATGCCCTGACCAGGGATCCAGCCAGCAACCTTGCAGTTTATGGGGTGATGCTCCCATCGGCCAGGGCTAAAACTTGCATTTTTTATGGTCAGGATTTTTTTTTTTTAACCATTGGAAGGAAGTCTGTAGATCTCCTCAGACTGTCACAGAGAGCAACAGCTGCACTCTCGCGTGAGCTCTGTTGGTCTCCTTATCAGAATACAGCCAGGCTCGCACCAGCGGTGCAGAAACATTGATCGCTGTCTCACTGCTGTGGGCCTGGGGTATTCCTGCGCTGATCATAAATGACACGTGGGCGGCAGGAACAACTGGATGTTAAGAAGAATCATTACTGTGAACATGCAGTCTGTCCAGAAAGTACTGAGCCATGCACTATGAAAAATAGAGGCATTTATTGAAAAAGATACAAGATACAAGAAACACTATACATGGGACGATGATGCCTCAGTCCCATTCAAAGTAGGCACCTCGGGACCTCGCACAGTTCTGCCAGTCGCCATTGGCTGCCCCATTGTAGTTTCCTGAATCTCATTAAGGGTCTGAAATCTCTTCCCTTTCAAAGGTGATTTTAGTTTTGGGAAAAGCCAGAAGCCTCAGGGCACCAAATCTGGGCTTTAAGGGGCTGAGTCACCTGGGTCATTTGATGTTTCACCAAAATACTCTGCATGAGACATTAATGCACGAGTGGGCATGTTGTTGTGATAAAGCTGCCAGTCACCAGTCACCCACAGCTGTGGCCTTGTGACTCATCCAAATAGTTTCCGCAGAGGAATGTTCAAGCTTAATGCTTGAACATTTGACGCAGATTCGTTACTCTACTCATTCAGTCATTTTGAATGTGTTGGCCACACAGTGCACATGCTCACCCAACTGTCTGCAGCCCCACTGACTAGTACGGGGTAAGCCTCACTGTTCACACATGCGCGTTCTAGTCCACTCTCCTTTGCTGCCAGGTTACAGCGATGTTATGCAAACCGTCCTCGTTATATTAACAATGGCTGGACTTTTTCCAGACAGACATTGTGTTTCTAGTATTAGAAACCATCTAATACTAGAGATGGACCATCTAAGACCTGTTTTGAAGACCTTGGTATTACGAGAAGATAGCAAAAAGAATATACATTTCATTGTAGTAATGTGTTTCGTTAAGTTTAGCTGTCTTTGGGGCTGTCAGGACTTTTAGCCTGTGCTCCACCGCTGAACCATGACCAACAAAATCTGGAAACCCGGTCCCCAGAGGGCTGGAAGCAGAGTTTTTAGCATCTTAGAATATAAAATTTTAATGCAAAATAATACGGACAAGATGAACAGTCATCTGAATCAGTAACCTGGGAATGTTGACTGGGAATGAACATGTTTTGGGTGAGTAAAAAGATCCAGGTTCAAGTGCTGCCCAGAGAGCCTGAAAAGTCACAGACCCTTTGGTGCCTCAAGTCTCTCTGTGTGGGAAATGGGGGAGGCGGTGGGTAATCTTCGATGTGTCTGTCTTTCCAGTAGGAAACATTACTTCTTAGAAACAAAAACGGGAAAGGACTCGTCAGGTACCAATACAGACTCGCTGGGGTTCCTGAAGGTCCATGAAGCAACCAGGTTGCATAAAACCAGATGGCCGTGTGGTGAGACACGAGCCCAGTGTGGCAATGGGTGAGAAATGCCCACTCTCGACCCTCTGCCGCACGCACCGTTCTCCCACGCAGTGGACACAGCCCCTTGTGGGCGGTGTCTTCCAGCATTGCCTGTGCCTCCCAAGTCCACATTCTGGCCATGGGGCACCCACCGCGCCCTCTGGAAAGGGACACCCATTTTCACACCAGGCGGGAACCTCACCGTGCTGTGCTGGCTCCCAGAGGTGCGGTTCCATGTCGCCAAAGACCATGGCACATGTTTCTGAAGATGCTTCTCCATGTTGCGACTTTTCTCATTGAAGTTTTCCTCTAACCATCACCCTTGGAATCATGTGTTAGTCTACTTCTCCCCTATTCTGCTCCTCAGGGACGTTGGGATCTTTTCGATCTGGACCCTGCAGCTTGCTTTGCTCCGCCCCTCCCCCCACACTATTTTAATGCCATCTCCATGCCCCACAACACTCTCTCCTGTTTCTGTATGTAGCTCCTATGGGAAGATCTCCAAGAGCAGGTATTGTTGGGCTTCTTTACCTGGTTTGATTATGAGCACTGCAATCAATGGTAGTTAATCGGGGACCTTTAAAAGTTAGTCTGCCTTGGGCTGCAAGAACAAGAAAATCCTCAATTCAATTCACTTAAACCAAGGAGGAAAATGCATCATGTATAACAAGGAGTCTGGATCAAAGTCCCAGGTGAGGGCACACTAAGGACCCAGTCCATGTGGCTCAGCTTCCTGGCTTGTCCTCCTGGTAGCAGAAGGGCTGCAGCAGCCCCAGCCATCAGCTGGCCAGGAGAATGTCCACAGAACAGGGACTGTCTGTCTGTTTTTGTTAGCAAACACATCTTCTCTATACTGCCCTGCCCCCCACCTGCCAGATGTTTTGCTGGTATATCATTGGCCAGAATATATCAATGCCCATGTCTTCGCCAATTACTTGGTAAGAGGAGTAAAACTATCATGATTTTTATTTGATATCTTGTTTTCTTTGACCAGTTTATTTACATAGGCAAAACAAGAGGTGTTAAATCACACATAATAAATACCTTGTTTTATATGCAACAAAGGAAGCATGATATTAAAGCTTTAGAATTAACTTCTGTTTGGAGGCTTTGTACAAATCACTCTTATAAATGAGAGGATTTTTTTACCACTGTACTTAGTATTCCTCGAAGATTCTCACATTTGTTCATATTCCTGGCCTGCCAGGAAATACAATTCTTCACCATCTGTGAAACTGTAATGTCCTGCCTCACAGAGCAGGTGGGTTTTCCTAGGAAGACTTTGTAGATATAACTCCCACATGGAAAGCGCAGTCTGTGTGCCTTCACCAAGGGTCACAGCCAACGAAATGGAATTTTTGGTGTAAGTGATACTGTTATCCTGCTAAGGAATTAGGGCACGGCTGTGCCTGGTAATTCCCTCCAGAGGCAGATATGCTGTATTAATTTGTTTGGTCAAATTATATATATATATAATTATATATATAATTATATAATTTTATATATATATATATAAATCTGGCCACAAAAAATAGAACTCAGTATAGGTGTTTTCCATATGATTCAATCTTTGTTATCACAGTTTTGTAGAGAAGGCCAGTCCACACATGTCACTATAACCTAAAAAATTGTTATTTTAAAATTGTCTTGATGATATGTTACCTTGTAATTTATATCTTATAGGACAAGATCTATCACAGGATTTCTTTTCTATTTTTCTCTTTAGTTTTGAAAGTTTATTTGGGACAAAAAGCCATGTTAAGCGTGCTTCGTTCCAGTGGATGGGTAGGTATAACCCATTAAACCGAGGGCGAGAGATAGATTAAACATTTTTTCTAATGCAGATTTAAATAAAACATGAATCATAGTGAAATCAGCACTCACAAACCTTTGGGAACACATATCCACCTTCATTATACCTCCTCTTCAATTATTGAAAATACTGAATTCATTATTCAATTTACTTATGAAATAAAAGCCCGAGTCCTTCGCGGCGCACGCGGACGGCACCCCCAGTTCCCAGGGACCGCGTTTGCTGCCGCTGGTGCTGATTCTCTTTTTTTACTTCCAGACCCATTACCAGCAGGACCTTAATGTTGTTAAGTTAGCTAACAAGGGCCAAAGGGAGAAGACAGCCTCCTGGATAGCACATTATAATGCCCCTTCTGAGAAAAGAATTACGGCAAAGTTGTACTTACTTGTAAAACCATTAAACTTATAAAAGCATGAAACCGCATCTTAGGTTGTGCATGAATTGTCTTCTTTGTGCGGTGGGTTTCCCACGTGTGTCACTTGGGCTCAGCAACACACAGCGGGGTCCCGCACCGCTGAGGACTGCGTGGCCAACCTGTATCATCCGCTGAAAGATGAGACGGGATGAGACAAGGAAAGGACAGGAACACCCAAGATCGTCTGGGCCGGTCCAGGAGGGAAGGGTACTTTGAAAAGGCCTTTTGTCTGGGTCCCCACCCCTGTGCTCTGTCCCTGAGGGGGCCCAGCCATTTCCTGTGGACGGACAAATTCCACTGATCTACAGGTCTTGCCCGTCTTGGTCTCCTGGTCCTGGGGCAGCACAGTCTTTCATTCAGAGGCTCCAGGCCAGACCAGATGCCCAACTCACGCTGACAATTGTGTTGCTGCCCCTTAAACCCAACCGCTAGGTCAGTGTGTTTGCAAAGGACCGTCCAGGGCTGCAAATGCCAGGCAACGTCGTCCTGTGAAGACGGAGAGACACGCCGTCTCTGGAGTCACCAGAAAGCAGCTCGGAGACGCGTGGACCTCTGAGCATGTTGCCTGGCTGCTATGCAGAGAGAGAAAGACCGACACCTGCTGTGTAGCCGTGTTTCATTCTTTGGATTTTAAATACAAGTGAGATTTCTTTGGCCTGCAGTTTGAAAATGTCCCTGTTTAGACAATGGGTCTCTAGCCTATGTTTCAATGGACCTATAACTGTCCATTGAAACACAGGCTGGGTAGCACGGCTCTGGCAACAGAAAGAGTAGGTGTCTAATCTCAGCTCTGCGAACTCGAGCAAATTCCAGCTGGCTTTTGTTTTCTGTGGTAGTTATGTTCTATGAAGTTGCTGTGACCACTGACTTAGCAAATACTGAACCATTGCTATGAGAGGAAATAAATCAGGAAAGGTCCCTTCGAGCCTAATAGCTGTGTTTCAGCAACTCATCAGTGTGTCATCTTGTCTGATGTGTGTTTCTGTTTAGATATATTGTACTTTATATAGTTGATTCATTCACATGGAACTTACAACCGAGAGGCCGTAACTTAAAGTCCTGAACAAAGCGTATTGAACACAAGTGTTTTCTCTGCGAAGCACACTCCAGCCTTCTTGCTCGTGGGAACACTGGACAGCGGCCTCTGCACCGCACAGGGGCCGTTTCGAACACTGAAATCACTGGCAAAAGGCACAGAAATGCAAAAGCCTGACACCAAATAGAGCACGAAAGGACACCTCACAGGAACGTGTCAGGTGGCTCAAATTGTTTGCTGCTCTGCACGCGACGGCCACATGGATGCGGCAAGTCTGGGTTTGGAGATACAAAGGCATGTTAGTTAGTGAGCAGGCGGATTCCTGACGACAGAAGCCAGCAAGACCAGGCACTGGTGTTCTTAGCCCCCAAACACTTTCGTTCTCTCACCTGTGAATTGGAAGCTTCACCGCCGAGCCCAGAAGGCTGCTGGGGAGATGCGGTGGGGTTTTCATGGCACGCGGCTCCTGTCCAGGCCTTAGCTGTGCTTTGATCTCTTCTTTCGTCCCTTCCCCTTTGTTCTCCGCAGCCTCATCTTGGGGCTGTTTTGCTCCCAGCTGCCTCGGTCCTTCCCACTGCGTACCTCTCCAGACCCCAGGGGTCTCCCACTGCGTCCCACTAACCCACATTCTCCCTTTTCCTTCCAGCCGGGGTTAGACTCAACTTTGCCAAGGACATTTCCGGATAATCGTACCCCCACACAGTCGGTACCTCATCAACTTAGACAGTAGCTCTTTGTTTGAATCTGGTTTTACCGAGTCTCCTCACACCTTGTGAACTTCTGTGGCCCGGCACCACGCCTTCGGGCTCTGCTGTCCCTCACAGCATAGACCTCGCAGCCGGAGGCTTTGTTGGTGCTCTGTGATTAATGTTTAAAGAAATGAATACGTGGAGGAAAGAAAGACGTACCCCAAGCAGCCACCCCGGGCTCCCACAGAGCATGCTCTTATCTCTTCCTCTGCCCTTCGTGACTCAGCGTAGTCGCATTAAGAGGCCCCTGTGGTGACTGGTGCTTCATTTGCCGCTGTGCAGTGGGGGCTGAGGGCTGCATGTTGTAGCTCTTCCCGGGGCTGACTTATCAGAGCCAAGATGCGCCTCCACAGGGAGACAGGCAAGGACAGACGCAGCCACGCAGGTGACTCAGTGCTCACCCCCAACAAATGCATGACTCAAGGTATCTGGGATTGAATCTTACAGATATTATACTCTGACCCGATTCTCTAACTGCCTAATTTCCCTTCTCTCTATTTCATGCACTGTTTGACGCGATGCCAGGAGTCCTTGAAGCTGTCTGGCCGCCAGACCTGGAATCAGTCATTTCCTCAAGAAGCCTTCATGTCTTTCAGGGAGAAAGGGTCATTTGGGGACCACATGAAAGGTGGCCGTTTTGTTTCTAGTCCTTTTAAGTTAACAGGACTAAAGAGAAAAGGAGTACGTGTATGATAAAATGCCTCATGATTTCATATTGATAATTCCAATTAAAATATGAGATTGTGAAGCTTGTACTTAACTTACTCTCTATTATGTCACCATCTCCTTTCTCTGCTAGTGAGAAGGCTGGTTCCCAGGGACATAAGGAAGGACAGACTTAGAATAAACCATAACTGCTTATTTTTAAATCCCATAATCACATGGCACAGTCTCAGAAAAACAACACTATAAAACCAGCTTGGCCACTGAAAACAAAATTTGCATACATGTCTTCCACATGTGATTTAGCCTCCACGTCTTTGTGTATTTTTCAGTCTTCTTGTGATTGATTTCTACTTTCACAGCATTATTGTTGGAGAAGATGCTCGATATTTCAGTCTTCTTAAACTTATTGAGACTTGTTTTGTGTTCTATCTTGCGGTCTATCCTAGAAACTGTTCCATGTGCACTTGAAAAAAATGTATATTCTGCTGCTTTCGGCTGAAATGCTCTGAAGACACCAGTGAAATCAGTTTGATCTAGTGTGTCATTTAAGGCCGTGTTGATTTTCTTTTTGGAAGATCTATCCATTGAAGTCAATGGGATGTTAAATAGCATGTTATTAGACACCGAGATCAAGGAAAGAATCAAAAGATGCCTTGAAACAAATGAAAATGTGGACATAACAACCCAAAATCTGTGGGACACTGGGAAAGTGATCCTAAGAGGGAAATTCATAGAATTGCAGGCCTGTATTAAGAAACAAGAAAAAGCTCAAATAAACGATCTAACTTTACACTTAAATGAACTTGAAAAAAGACAACAACCACAAATAAAGCCCAAAATGAGTAGAAGGAAGGGAGAAGAGAGCAGAAATAAATGAAACAGAGTCTACAAAAAAATAATACAAAAGATCAATGAATCCAAGAGCCGGTTCTTTGAAAAGATAAACAAGATTGACAAACCTTTAACTAGACTGAGAGAGAGAGAGAGACAGAGAGAGAACCCAAATAAATGAAATCAGAAATGGGAATCCTCATCTACTGTGGGTGGGAATGCAGACTGGTGCAGCCACTGTGGAAAGCAGTATGGAGTTACCTCCAAAAATTAAAAAATAGAACTGCCATATAATGAAGTAATTTCACTCCTACAGATATATACAAAGAAACCTGAAACATTAATTCAAAAGAACACAAGTACCCCTATAATTCATTGCAGTGTTATTTACAGTAGCCAAGATGTGGAAGCAGTTGAAGTGTCCATCAGTAGATGAGTGGATAAAACAACGATGGGACCTTTACACAATGGAATACTACTTGGCCATAAAACACAAAAAAATTTTAGCCTTTGTGGCAGCATGGATGGACCTGGAGAGCATTATGGTAAGTGAAATAAGCCAGTCAGAGAAAGACAAGTCCCATATGATTTCACGCCTACGTGGAATCTAATGAACAAACTGAACTAACAAGCGAAGCAGAGACAGACTCACAGACAGAGAGCCGGCTGCCAGCTCCGTGGGGCAGGAGGGGAGGCGTTGGGGGTGGCGGGATTGAGCAAAAAAGGAACAAGACTCATGGACATGAACAACAGTGTGGTAATTGCGGGGGTGAGGAGGGTGGGTGGAGGTGAAAGAGAGTATAAGTGGGAATAAATAGTAATGGAAAAAATACAGTAAAAAATAAACTATGAAAACAAATGAAAAAAATTCTGTCCATGAACATGATTCCCCCTCCTCCAAACGAAGACGGCGATCGTGGCGTGGTGACGGCAGAGCCCCCGGCATGGGGCGGGGCCGGGTGCTCAGGGGGGACGCCCGCGGGGCGGGTGACACAGCTGGGCACCTGCCGCGGCTCCGAGCTGGGGCTTTGCGGTTGACTTCAGGTGCCCTTGTAGGTGGGCCCAGGGGACTGGAGAGAGTTTTAAAAAATGGCTACGGGGTTCCTAGGAGGCTCCACGACAGCATTTTTACCCTGGAGGACAACTCTGAAGAGGAAGGAAGGATAACAACAGCTAAGCCTCACAATTATGCCTACGCCGCACTCAGCTGTTTTTTCTTTAAAACCGCTTAATTGAAATATGATTGACATAAAAAGGCTGTACATAATTAATGTATACACTTCATGAGTTTGGAGATAGTCCGCCCCCATTAAACTGTCACCACACCCGATGCCATAAACACAGGCTCCTGCCCTACGTATCTACCCACCATCTGTCACCTAGCTGTGCATCCCTGCGCCGTCACAAGTGCTTTCCGTATATTAACTTACGGAATCCTTACCACCTCCTTATGGGGTATGTCCACATACGGCTCTTGGTGCCAGTTCAACGCCAAGAGGAATCCCCAATTTGCGGTGTGGTGAAGACGGAAACAATTAGCAAACAGCTCACTGGGATACAGCACAGCTGTGAGGCGGCCCTGGGGCCAGGCCGGTCTCGCGCAGCCAGCGGCGCTCCGGCCTCGCGACCTGCTCCGTTTCCGCTCGGTGGGGGGAAAGCGTCGTCCGTCCTCCGTGCAAAGGGAAGGCGTGCTCTCAGAGCCAGGGGGACTTGGCTGAGAGAGACGCAAGTCCCTGCTCCTGGCCCCTGATTGGTCTGTCCTCATGCAAAGGAGGATTCCTAATCCTGGAAGTTTGATTGGTCCCAAATGCACTTCCCTGATTGCTCAGGATGGAGCTACTCTGGTTGGTTGGTGAAGATGTTGATGGGGATATAGCTGCACAGCTCTGATTGGGTGGGGAAAGCCTCAGTCCTATTGGTTGAATAGGACTCTGGGAACTCCCCTATAAGAAGCGGCTCAGATGGCAGACACAGTGCAGGAGGCACTTCAGGCTTCTTCCTGAGATGCAGTTTACGGGAGAGGCCCCAGTGTGGCCCTAGTCGGCGGAGCCCTTCCCCGCAGGTAGGCAAACTGGTATTATCTCCATTTGACAGATGGGAAAAGTTGAGGCACAGGGAGGTGGCTGACCACGATGAGTTCGTAGAGGTGGGATTTCCAGAATCTGTACTTTTAACTGCCGCTTTGCACAGCCTTGCTGAGAGAGGGCCAGGCAACACCCCTTCCCTGCCCGCTCCCCAGCCCCCTCCCGCCGGGGTTGCCGCACTAAGTCATGCCGTGTGTGTGTGTGTGTGTGTGTGTGTGTGTGTGTGTGTGTGTACACATCCGTGCGCGCGCGCGCCCAGGCGTCCGTGCGCAGCTCCAGGGGTGCTGACACCTTTTGCTCGTTAGCCTGTCTCCAGCACCCAGCGCCCTGCTCAAGGAAAGTTTGTTGGCTCCACGAATAAACTAGACAGATTTTTTTGAGCACAGGGCACACGCGGCTCCTTTGTTAGCAGTGATTTTGTGACCTTCATTATGATCCAATTTTCTTTTTTCATTTGGGTGAAAAATGATTTTGGCATTTAAACAGCATGCTTTCATTATTGATATTTTAAAATCCGCTTCGGCCGTCAAATTTCCCTTTTGGTGTTTTATTACTCCTGTTATATTTAGATACGGCTGTCTTTGTAGTCTTTTTCTTCCTACTTTTGAATCTATAATGCATTTTAACAAGGAGTATTCCATGACTACAAAATAGTTGTATTTTTGTTTTAATTTCTCTCCTCTGCTCTATAGTAGAGGTTAAGAATGTACCCTTTTTGATAACAAAGAACTTTCTTCCTCTCTTTTTGATGGAATAGGCAATGAGAACGCTGTAATTGTGTGAAATGGTCTGATTTAGAAACTAATTATAAGGGACATAATTACTAATGAAATATGCATGGAAGTCCTTGGTTTGCTGCTTCTAATGTCACTGTGGACAAATGTGTAGCCAGCAGGAACTTTCGTAAAGTGAATTGAAAGCCAGCCATTTATAGATTCTGCCTGAGAAGTCTCATGGCAGCAGGCGCCTTTTCCTTCCCCCAAATCTGTAGAGAGATCACTTCCTGGGGCACGTAGAGCACTTTTAAAACTGATAGGCAAGTTGTTTCTCCTGAATAAGTTCTCATTGTTCTTGGTATTTATAAGCAGAGATGCATTTAAATCCTCAAACATTTGCTTTTTCAACTTCATGAGGAATGTCTGGTGAAACTACTCTGTAATTCAGAGGCAAAAGCTGCTATCAGTTTTAGGTGAAATCTTTCTGTTTAAGGATCAATCGGAGAACATGAAAATATGACCAATTAAGACGACTCTAAACCTTTTATTATTCTAAATGTTCCATATATTTTTTCACATTAAAAATAATTCAAGGTAAGTAAACAACAAGAATGTTTTAAACTTTCATTCTTCTTAACATTGATCTCCCTCCCCCGACCCCCGTATTCGTGGGGAAAGGGCAGGGTAAGTCATGAGCCCATATTTGGGGGGTTTGTCCTAAATGCCAGGCTGAAAATAAAGATTTCACTGCACTTAGCTGTGAGAATCTATTTCAGAAAGGCTTAAAATGAGGGAAGTGGCGCAACATTTCCTGTCCCAGCTTACGGGGGCCCTGGATGCCGGTCACTCACGGTGGGAAGAAGGCCACACCCTGGGGGCCCCGCGCAGTGCTGGGCTACAGAGCCCCTGCGTCCGCGCTGTGCCCGGGATGAGAGCTCCAGGCTGAGGGCGTGAGCACGGCCAAGGTTGACGCCTGAAAGAGCAGACGGGCAGGCCCCCAATAGAAGATAAATGAGGAGGAGCGATAATGTTGAGAGAGTTCAGCAACGAACCCCAGGAAGTCGGCCTGGCTGTACCCCCACCTGAAGAAACCCTTTCAGCTCTGATGGGTGTGTCCACCTCAGGCTGGGGCCATTTCCACAGAGCAGGTTTAGAGGGGTGCAGAGACGGGCTGCTGGGGCAGCGGGGAGGTGGCAGGGCCGGGCTCCTACTCTGACATCCTGAGGCTGCCTGGAGGAAGAGGCAGAGGTCCAGGCTGGTTCCCGTTTTCTGCCCGCCCGCGGCTTGAAAAGCTGAGCTCCACCCCCACAGTCTACTCTCAGGGGGGCCTGCGGTGGTCAGGCCACCGCCAGCCTGTGCTTATGTGCTGGTCTTGTTCACAGATGTGGCAGCCGCACAGCTGGTGAGCCCTGCCTGTGGCATAGTCACCGTGGCAGCTGACTTTCTACGAGCCCCACGGTCTTTTTACGTCCAGGGCAGCTGTGCGTGGAGCGAGGTGGGCAAGTCCCTGGAGCATTGCGGGGAGAAGCTGGCTTTTCTCTGGGTTCTCCCACAGGTGCGGAGAATCATGATTGCACCAGAGGCCGGGGAGCCTTTCTTATGGGGCTAACAGGTGTTCTGGTGCCTTCTCTCACCCCGTCACCCAAGGAGCACCTCTGCCGGAAACTTTCAACTAAACAAAAAATTGTTTTCTCACTGCCTTAGCTGTTAGCCACAGTGCGTCCCTGCACTCATCTGTCTTCTTGTGGTTGGTTTTGTGTCTTTTCAGCAAGAATGGGATGTATGGCTTTACCACAAGCCTCAGAGCCTAGTCTAGCCTTTCAGAGCACCGCGGGGCAACGGTCACTGTACCTACTGTTCACAGATGCCCCGCAGCATCCCGTGGGAAGGCTTATTGGCAGTGGGACCCGTCGGTTCAACTGCAAGGAGGATAAACACGTCCGAGCACCTGTTTGGGCCAAGCCGTGAGCTGGGCACAGAGCGTGTGGAGGTGAACAAAGGCCCGTCCTCTCCTTTAAGTTTGACTCGTTCAGTTACTCAAAAATCCTTCTTCTAGGCATCGGTGATACCACCATGAATAAAGTTCGTGTGACAGCGGGCATAGAAAACAAATCATATTAAAATATATTTATAGTAATATAATCTAAGATAAACAAGATAAATAAGAATATAGCAGGAGGCCTGAGGAAGAAAGACAAAGCGGGTGGCCACAGCGTCTGTGTGTGCTGGTGTAGGGTGATGATCAGGAAGGCCTCTCAGAAGGGACGGCATTTGGGAGAATGCTGAATAAATAGGAGAGCGAGCTTGTGGTTACCTGAGGGAGGGTCGCAGTGACAGAGGAGCACGTGCAAAGGCCCTGAGGTGCGGGCTCGTCTGGTGGCCGGGCTCCGTGAGTGTGGGGGCAACGACCGGAGGCGAAGGTTGAGGAGCCGGGTCCCAGGCCCGCCGAGGCTTGGAGACCACCCAGGTGCCCCACTGGTTCCCAGCTCATCTGTGTGGTCATGCTGCGTACGCCTCACCGCATCTGTGGGACGAGTTCCAGGAATGAGGTTACGGGTTTACGGTGCATTTTTCATAAGCATCCTGCCGATGTGACGGGTCCAGGGATGACACCTCAGGGCCTGCGGCCGAGACAACCAGCCCGGGCAGCAGCTCGCCTGTGAGAGGCAGGCGTGAGGGCCCAGGCCCCCGGGCATCAGCAGAAAGGGTCAGCTGAGCCCTCCAGACCCAGTCCCTGCACTGTCCGGGCGAATTTCCACCCCCGCCTCAGGCAATGTCAGGAAGGGTCAAGAAACCTCAGCAGTGACTTTTGTGATGCACTTGGAGCCCAACGGATGGCCTGGGAGCTCAGAGACATTATCAACGAGCTGACAGATGGGTGTTGGTGACTGGGCAATTCTTATTAGCCAACCCCCGGGCCACGTGCAGGAGGCAGATCGTTAGGGCTGTCTCCGAGTATATCTTCACGGGGACAGTCACACTCGGTCCCACGACCGTCCGCCCCACCTCTGCTGCCGCCAAGGGGAAACGACTCCCTCCCTCCTGCCTCACAGAGGGGTGTGGAGGGATGTTTGCCTCACCTCAGCCCTGGGTCAGCAAGAACCTTTTGCTCTGAAGAAATGTGACCCTTGGTGCCCGCTGTCCTTTTGTTGAAGTTTACGCCTTCTGTTTCGTTCCAGAACTGCTGTCTTCACAGAGACACCCGGGGGCCCGGCCGGAGACAGCAGGTGGGCAGCGTGTGCCCCCCGGAACCGCTGCTCCAGGAGATTTACAAACGGGGCCTGAGCCGGGCTCGGGAGGGGTCGACCTGCAATGGGGGTTTGAAAAGTCACTCAGCTCTTTTATCTGGCCTTATTAACGGTTTCATTCGGTGAGATTGGCCCCGGAGGTGATTTTCTGAACTGCAGTCTAAACGCTGCACGAAGACATGACTCACCGGAAGCGTCACTGGGCCTGCGAGGGGAGCAGCATCGTCCCGTCCGCGAAGGCCTTTGTCTGCCAAGGACCAAATGGCCGGCGTGAAAATACTGAAAGCGCATTTCAGATCCTGTAGCTGCTCTCCGGCGGCCCGGGCGTGTGCCGCACTTCTGTGACTTCGACCACATGAGAGGAGGTTTGGTCTTGGGCAGTCAGGACATCACCGGCGCCCCACCGGAGCACAGGAAAGGTCTGGAAAACACCGGCTCTGCCTTGTCTCAGCTGTGTGATCCAGCTGGGGAGACAAACCACAGAGTCACGAAATGTCCTGGGAGTGAAGGGGACACAAGCACAGCCCAGCCTGGGGCACACTGAAGTCTGACTTCCCCAGGGAAGCACCTCTCCCGATAGGCAGTTCTGTGGCTCTTGTGTCTTGTGTGCCACTCTCATTCCACCCTAGGTGTTCATCTTTTAAAAAAGTGACCTATGAATTTGTCCTAAGTCCCGGACTTGTAAGCTCCTTGGAGACTCCGTGAGAGCACTTTCAACTTGGTAGCCTTGGCATGTAATAGGCTCATGAGATGCTCGTGACGGATCAGGTAGAGCCAAATCAATCTAGGAGGGCTTCCTGGAGGAGATGGCCTTCCTCCTAGGTTTGGAAGAAAGGGATGATCTTAGACTTGGCGAAATTATTCTCTCAGTTTTTCTTTTCTCTATTTTGTAGGTTTGTCCGCCGTCCTGTTCTTATGTTTCAGTGTGTCTGACCCCCGGGGCCTGGATATATAAAATGTGCTTTCCTTTGATAATTTTCACTCCTTCCTTGCTCCCAGACCTCAGTTCCACATTTGCAAATACCCCGTGGCAAGCAGCCTCTAAGACACACCTGGTGATCCTTGTCTCCTGGGAGTCACCACCTTGGGTGGCCCCACGCCCTTCGAGTGCCTTGCTCTGACAAATGACCCATGGCAGTGTCGAGGGATGGCATGTCTGTGGCCAGGTTAGACAAGAGGGCGACTCCCCTCACGGGCAGACTCTCTTGCCTTCCTGGCTCGTGTGCTTTGACGACAATGCCCTTTTGGGGAAGCCCACGTGGCAAGGGACGGAGAGTGGCCCCTGACCGACAGCCAGCAAGGAACTGGGGCCCTCAGCTTAACAGCCTGGGAGGAACTAAGTCCCGACCCCAGCCCTGGGCGTGACCTCGGGCGAACACCAGTGTTAGCTGACACCTGAGACTCGGGGGAAGGATTCGGCTACGCTGTGCTGATTCCCGACCCGCAGAAATCCTGAGAGAACACGTGCATGTTGTTTGAGCCACTAAGTTTTGGGGCAATTTGTTACGTAGAAACAGACGAACGTATACCCAGTGACTCCTGTCACCGGGGTATCCAGACGGAACTCATCATCTTCTCTCTCCCTGGTTTCTGCAGCCCAGCTGCCCCCGCCCGCAGGTCTCGGTGCCTCGAGATGTGGGGGCCCTGCCTCATCCTCCCGCCCCCTGCTCTGTTATTTCTCAGTCTCCAGGTCTGTTCCTTTTCCCAGTCCCTGTCCGAGCAGGGTGTGCAGCCCAGGCACCTGCAGAGAAGCAAGGCCTCCTGCCTGCCCCAGGCCCAGCCCCTCCTCCTCCCGGCGGGGGGCCATCCGGCCCCCAGGACTTGCCTTGTCGGCCATCACGCCTGCCCGCTGATCCCTCCGTTCTCCTGTCACCTTGAATCACGAGATAGGATGTTACTGAAGGCCACCCCTTTGTTAATTCTTTCACGGAACTGTTGATTCACAGGTCCCTTGCAGCCTTTTGCTGAGCGTAACTCAAATCATCTGTGACTTTGATTTGATGATTTGATTCACAGCCTGGGGACTACGTGTTGTGGCATCGGAGGGGAGAGAGAACGTCCGACTCTTCTTGTTTGCGAAGACATTTCAGATCCAAATTCACTGTTGCCTGCGCCTGACTCATGGACGCATTCGTCACCTTTGTCGCCACTCAAGGGAGACCCATAGGGACAATCTGATTCTTTCGAGGCTCTTGGATGGAGCAGGGGTCGGCCTGTCAGTTGGCAGCTTGAGCAGCCACAGCTGTGAGCACTTAACCACAGACCTGGGGCTGCGAGAGCCAGGAAGTACAGTGGAGTGGACGGGGGCGCACACAGGGCTGAGGCTCCTTCAGCCGTAAGTGGATTTCTCGGGCCTGGCAGGCAGGTTTCTGGGGAGCAGGAGGCACCAGTGAACTTCCGCCCCCAGGCGGGGTCCCGCGCAGTGCTGCCCTCTCCTGGGCGCCCGGCTGTCCGCGGGCGGACTAGAGCCCAGGGCCGCTCTCGGGGGCAGGCGCAGAAGCAGGGGCCCGCGGGGAGCAGCGGCCTTCTAGAAAATCCCAACCTGATGGAAACAGCAGGGAGAGCAAGGGGGCCATCAGATGTACAGTTGCATCTATCATGCAAATAGGAGCGCGGCCGTCACGTCAAGAAGCCCAGGGCGTGATGCCGTCCAGTGACACTCAGAGAGGGACCGCAGGGCACCGAGCAAGAAGCACTCGGGGCCCGCGGTGCCAAGCCACTGACCGGATCGGGCTTCCGTGAGAAGCCGTCTTGCTAGAACGGGTACAGCCATCTTCCTCTTCCCCTCTGCCTCTTGTCCTCAGCCCCAAGCCTTCCTCAGCTGCGGGCGGCACGGCGGGGTATGTCCGTGGTGTGCAGAGCAGTATCTGCGCCTGCAGCCTCTGCCGAGTTCAAAGGGCTCGCGTCTGCCAATTTGCTTCTCCATAGTTCTTCTTACTTAGGGTTTTTATTTTTTTTAAGTTTCTGGAATAAGAACAGCAACCTTTTGAATGTTCTCTTGTAACTCTCTTCTAATTAAGAGGCGGCCGCGTGGGCGTGCGTGGGTGCGCGCCTGAGCCCGTCTCCTTCAGTGGTCGCGCCTTTGATTATCACCAGAACTGGTGGTCAAGTTAAGCACCACGGAAGTGGCCTTGTTCTTGGAAACCAAAATGCCAGCCGGGGTTTGTGGTGTTTCTCTCTGCAGCTTCCAGCAATGGCAGAGGCCACCCTGGGAGGCTCTGAGCCCCGGGGCCTGGAGCTCTGCGGTGATTTGGTGATAAGGAGTTAGGAGGCCCCTGGAAAACGGTGGGCCAGCTTTTCTTTCCATCCTTGAATAGCGCTTCGAAGGACTGCGTCCTAATTCATTGTGCTTTTTAAAACCTGCCAACAATGACAGGCTTTCGCTTAGAGCACTTTCTGGCGTCTCTGACTCCTAGGACCTAAGGAGCAGGCCGCAGCTGGAACGCTGCGGGGGGAGGCCAGCTTCAGCTGCGAAGGAGGGTGGCTGAGGTTTGGATACCAGCCTCGACTGGGCTCTGCAGCACAAACCCAGGGGCTGCGCCCGCCCACCTCACAGTCGCAGGGTGGGGGTGAAAGGGGGAATGACACCAAAGTCAGGAGGCGAAGTTGGTGGTATCATTTCGCAGGTCGGCCCTGGTATTGACATTTGTAGGTGGGTGTGGCCGAAACAGTGACTCGAGATATTCTTCGAGTCAGTAAAACCAATAAATCTGAGGTGCATGAATACAGGGTGTGGTAAAGGCAGGCCTGCAGCTGTGAGTGTGTGAAACAGACCTTACGCTTGTATTATTATTCATGAATTATTATATTGTTCCATACAAACAATTGTGAGCCCCGCCCCGCATGCACTTCTTACCGAGGGAGAAAACTGCAGCCCTTAAATATTTTCATTTTCCTGGGATTGGACCTCTTGTAGAACCGTCGTACCCTTCTGCTCTGAGAGTCCGCTCGCTCCAGAGCTGGCTTCCTGAGAGCTTTCCAGAGGTCCGGGATTTGAATTTCAAAGAGCTTTCAGAAAGACCGAACTGTATTTGTACGGCTAGAAGCAGCCGGGATAGAATATAGGATGCGGGGATTAATTTTTCACCATCTTTACAATTTCTCTTTTCTTCAGCTTGACTGAGGAGTAATTGACAAGAAAAACTTGTGTCTCCTTAAGGTGTACGACCAGACTGTTGATCTGTTGTCACGTGTTGACCACAACCCACCTGATGAGACATCCATCACCCAGGCATAGTTCCCTTTTGTTGCTTATTTTTCTTTTTGTGAGAATAATTAAGATCTGCTCTCTCAGCAGACCCAAGCGTACAATACAGTATTGTTAACTCTCTGCGCAAATGCTTTTTCCCACCCCCGGCGGGGTCAGAGTCACGGCCGAGGTTGCAAAGGGAAGGAGTCCTGAAAGGCAGGCTCAGATCAGCCCGTGGGAGGCCTGTACCCCTGCAGCTTCCAGAGTCTCCAGAGGAAAGTGGGGGCGGGAGGCAACCTGCGACTCGGGGGAGGCAGTGACTCAGGCCTCGCGGGCGCCTCTGTCCTCAGAGCTTTGGCTACTGGGCCCCTTGAGCGCCCTGGTGACGCACTGGGCTCTGCGGGGCACACGGGTGGGCGCGGTGACTCAGCTCCTCCGCCTGGATTGCTCGGTCTAGCTCGGGGGCCGAGGGAGGAGATCGAGCCGAGGAGGGAGGGAGTCATGGTGCAGGGCCCCAGGAAGGGCTGTGTGGAAGAGGAGAGGCAGCAGCCCCAGGATGGGGCGCAAGAGGAGAAGGAGGGGGCCGTTGCCCAAGCCCGCTCTGGGCCCCGAGGGCCAAGTCGGGAGAGAAGGAAGGGCCCGAACTCTTTTTGGACCAGAAACCAATTCAGGATACTGCTGGAACTCGGAGCCTACCATGGCCTGCAAAGAAAGAAAGAGTCGAAGGGATACTGAGACTATTTCCTGAATGGACAGGGCAGCCATAAACTTGCCCCGCGTGGAGACTGGTTCCGTGGGTGCTGGGGCGGCGGCCGGAGGACTGCCCACGGAGCACCATCTTCCTTTCTCGGGAGGCCGACGAGCTCTGGGCCCACGAGGGCTGGTTCCCTGCTCGGGGCTCCGTGCTGGGTTCAGGGTTTGGAGCTCGCGGCCAGCACCCGGCATCCGCACGGCTGTGCGGTGACCCCCCGGGGACCACAGCCACTTTGGCATGTCTATCACTGCATGGAGTTGCCTGGCTTCTCAATAGATTGAAGATATTTGAAAATGCATCATGATGACTTACGCACTTTGCATAGGAAAATCCGAAGAAAAACAGCTCTTTGGGTTATCTGCGCGTCCTGCATTTTTGTTTTTCCAGAGAAAGGAGTCCTAGGATGAAAGAAGCGGAGGAGGCTTTGCACCTCCTTCCTCTCTGGCCTCAGTTTCCTCGTCTGTCCTAGCAGAGCACGGGCGACCCCACCTGCTGGGACAGTCCCTGCTCTGAGTGCTATGCGGACCAGAAACTGTTTGAAATCGCTTGGCCAGGGCTTCAGACAAAGCCCTCTTCCCAGCGTGCGTCTGTGTCCGCCCAACTGAATTCTCCTGGGGACCACGTAGGTTCTTATTTCCCATGGGGTACTGTCTCAGGTGACCCCCAAAATAATTACATATGCATTCTGAAGGAATCAGTTCATCTAAATCCCTTTCAATAGGACAGCAGATTTCCCTGGGAAAAGTGACACCTTAAGAAGAGAGTTCCACCAGTCGGAGCTCATCAGTGCCCTTACCTTTGGGGGCAGTGAAGACAGGCAGATAGGGCTCTGCCACCAGAGCCATGCTAGACCTGAAATGCCATCCTCCTCCCCTCCCCGCCCTTCTGTCCTTGGAGCTGAGCCGTGGGACTGACCGCAGGAGGTTTCCTCACAGACCGGGGACCCGCTCTGATAGAAAACTTACGGGGACGAAGGAAAAAGGAGCAGAAAATAAATATATTCTGTTTTCTTTGATGCATCTCTAAACAGCATAGAGTAAACCAGTCATAAAAATAAAAACAATCAGTGGGCGTGCAACAGAATCTTCTCTGTTTGAACCCTCGACCGCAGCGTGACTAGGGAGTCTGGGGGTGGGAGGGTGCTCCTGTGACACTGGTAGTCATTTTGGGAAAAGAGGGAAGGTCTTTGGAGCAGGAAATAACCCCGGAAAGGCAGACTAGGTGTTAGGCATTGCATGACCTTGAGTGACAGGCTGGAGCTTTGCACTGAGTGGTAGGCAAGTCGTGGGGCAGACTCGAAGGTGCAGTCTGACTGGACTTCACGTGCCTTTTACTTCAGCCGGCCCCCTCTTCTCAGAGGGGACACTGTGTGTCCCTGTGATAGAGGGTCCGGCGTTCTACTTCCTTCCCTCTTCTCCCTCAAATGATGTCTTGCGTACACGTTTTCCAGGAAACTGGAAGTTTTCCAGGGCCTTGGGGACTGCTAAACCCGTCAAAGGCAATAATCATGTGTTCACCGAGGCAGTTAACTAATGCATGAAACACCTTCTGTGTGCAGGGTACTACATTGGTTCTGGGGTGACAGCGCGTAAGTCACAGTCCCAGGCGTTGTAAGGCGCATCCACTCCAATGTAGTTAGTGACACACGTCTGCGGGGTCTTGCAGAGGCCTAAGGAAAGCCTTCTTAGAGGAGACGAAATAAACCCTGCAGGTTAATCGAAAGCTGAGAGCTAAGTGAAAAAGTCAAGAGTGGTCCCCTCTGACAGCTGTCACGCGGTTCCCGGTGTCCAGGCCGCTGTTTCTATCTTGTTCATCAGATTCCGTGTATAAGTGAGACCCTGTGGCGTTTGTCTGTCTCTGCCTGGCGTATCTCGCTGAGCGTAATGCTCTCCAGGCCCGTCCGTGCTGATGCGAAGGGCGGGAGTCCCTTCTTTTTCACGGCTGCACGGCGTTCCAGTGCGTGAATGGGCCGCGGCTTTTTATCCGCTCACCTACTGATGGGCGCCCCGCCTCCGCTCGTCACTTTAATACACTTTTTGTCTCCACTGAAGCAATCAGTTCTCCTCCAGGAGCAGCATCAAGGAACAGTGTCTAATGCTCATATGCGCAAATGAACTGTTCTTCAACTGGCTCTTTTTCCAAAGCTCCAGAAAAACAAGTTGTGATGGGAATTAGGGAAGAGCCATTGCCAAGCATTTTGGCATCTATATTCACTAGGAATCGTGGCCTTCCATTTTTTTCTTAGAGTGTCCTCGTATGGCTTTATTAGCAGGGTGATGCCGGCCCCTTAAAATCAGCTTGGGGGCTTTCTCGCTTGCCCCGCTTTTGGAGTGGCCTGAGAAGGACCGGCGTCGCTTCTTTAAATGGTAGAGTTCACCAGTGAAGCCACGCGGACCTGGGCTTTCCGGCGGCGGGAGGTTTTCCGTGACCGACTCAGCCCATGCCCCTACTCAACATCGGTCTGTTCGGATTTTCTGTTTCTTCGCGATTCAATCCTGGTAGGCTGTATGTTGCCAGAAATGTATCAACTTTTTTAGGTTACCCACTTCGTTGGCATAGAATTGTGTACAGCAGCCCTTCACAACGCTCCGTGATAGAATCGTAACATTCCCTCTTCCATTTCTGGCTTTCTTTGGTCCCCGCTCTCTCTTTTTTTCTGAGTTGGCTTAGCGAAAGCTTTGCCCGTTTTGTTTACCTTTTCAAAAAGCCAGCTCTTAGTACCATCAGTCTTTTCTTCCGTGTCTCTGGGCTCTACTTCACCTTTTTTTGCTCTGATTTTTGTTATTTCTGTTAGCATTTGCTTAGTATATTTAGGTGCTCTGAAATTGGGTGCACACAGATTTTTGATGATTATATCTTCTTGATAAATCGACCCCCTTTTCACTGTTTAACGACCATCGTTATCTCTTCCTACCATTTTTGGCTTCAGGTTTATTTTGTCCAATATAAGCATCGCTCCCCTTTCGCCGTGGCTCCTGGTATCCACACGGCGTTTGTGCTTCCGGTCTCTGTGGCTGCATACGAGGCCCTGGTCCCGGGGCGGGGGCGGGGGGTGCAACAAGGGTTCCGCTAAATCTAAAGTTATGGCTGCTACCTGGCGAGTTGGATTTCTCCTATATGTTGACCAGCAGGCAAAGAAGAAACGTGCTATCATGACAGGGATAGCTGACCCTGGTCATCTTGAAGAGGCCGGGTTCCTGCCCCATCATGGAGCACAGAAGACAGGTCTGAAATTCATAGGGGTGTTTCTTGGTGCTCCCATGACCAGAACTAACGATAAGTGGGTAAATAAAGCAGCTTTGGCCTCCAGGGCATGGTGACCAGGGACTTGGGCGGACTAGAGATGAAAGTCGGTGTGTGTCATGGTGTTAGGGAAGCAGCCTCCCTTGGCAAGCTGGGCTGGCAACCTTGACCCGCAGAGGTGTCTGCTGGGGAGGAGAATCCAGACTGGATTCTAGACATGGAGGTGATAACTATCAGTTGCACTTTGGGGTGATAGCTTCTGGCGTAAGCCTTTTCTTTAAGAAGCTGTGACCAGCCGCCACCTTGGAGAGGCATTAACCAGACAGAGTGAACTGAAAAACTCGCTCATGGGGCTTCGGGTGGTGCGAGGCAGGGGGTGCAACAGCCTCTGTCAGCGCCCTGGTCTCTCATGCCCCTGAGGACCTACTCTTGCAGCGTGTTCTCGATGACTCGTGACGCCCAGGATCTACTCAGCACTGGAGAAAAAATTCGGTTTGGGTTTTTTTTTTGTTGTTGTTGTTGTTTTGTTTTTCCAAGTGCAGAAGGCTGCCTGCTTGCCCAGTACCCTGGAAGCACTGGAAAATTAACAGCCGTCTGGGAGCTACCCTCAGCTCGTGACAGACGGAATTTGGGGCATAAGTACCCCGATTCGCTCCCCTCTTGGGTAGGAGAGCTTCGATGTTTCTGTTCTGCAGTTTTTTAGTTTTCCTGTGGGACTGAGCTCGAGCTCCCCGTGGTTTCAGGTGGTCTGGATACTTTATTCGCTGCCTACCTTTCTCCGTATCACTTCCCTGCCTCTCCGTAGTTGCTTGTGACTTCCAAGTGCCTGCACCGGGGTCTCCGCGTTGGTGCCTGGCTCTGGGAGAAGCCAGGCTGAGACACTTCCCATTGAATGTTTCTGCCTTCCTTTTCCTCCCGCACAGACATCTCGGCTCTGCCTCTCGTTGGGGCTCGCATGTCTCCGCTTGGACTGTGTTTCTAGGGGCAACAGACTCCTGCCGCACCTCCTCCTCCATTAAAGCCAATGCAGTCCCTGTCACCTTGAGGGCAAGTGGACAGACATCCTCTGGGGAGGGGAAAAAACAAACCCTAAGTAGCCAAGGCAGCTTAGTCGGAGCCACTCGGCATCCGCAGGAGAACCGGAAACAGCTGTTTTCTCAGCAGGATTTCTGTGCAAAGCCCACGGGGCTGGGGCGGGGCTGGGGTGGGGCTGTTCCCACCCGCCTGGGACTCAGCGTCTATTGAAGACGGTGCCGGTGATTACGAGTGACTGCCAGGTGGCACTCCAGAACTTGCTCAGAAATCGCCCTGCAGGCTCTCCTCCTCCTTCTCCGGTTTCTCTGGTCACTGTCCACAGCCCCGGACTGGCCCAGGTGCTCCTGATCGGCACGTCCGCGTCTTGGCCACAGGGCTTGTCTCCCACTGGCCTGGCTGCCCTGGTCAGTCACGAGGCCCAGGGATCTTCTGAGACTCACAGCTGGCCATCACAATGTGGTCACTAGTGAGAATGTCCAGGTCCCCATCAAGGGGCTGTCTCATGCTGTCGGGGCTGCCCCTCCGGGGCTGCGGGAACAGTCCCACACAAACTCAGGGCGCGGAGCTTGCCCGGGTACCTGAGGTTCAGTGCCGGTGCTCTGTTTCCACTCTGTTTCTCTTGAGAGCTCCTCGTTGGCTTCTGACCATCGGGCCCAAATTCCCGTCGGGGAATTTTCTGTCAAGCCCTGAGCACCTGAAACGTGGATGTTCTCCTGGGAACAGACAGCAGTTTTCCTGCACAGAGATGTCTGACACCACTTCTGTAAACGTCACGTGAAAGCAAATCTCCCTAAAGGTAAGTAAATGCAAAGGCTGGAAAGTGGATTTGACTTGTAGACAATATCTTTCATGATCACACAGAGCATTTCAGTCCAAGAACCACAGCCGTGTTTCCAAAGCCTCTCTCTGCATGGGGGTCTGACCTCTGCGTGAACATACGTGCATGGCCCACTTGAGTGGTTTTCCTGGAACGAAGGGTCTTCTGAAGGCATATCCCAGTTCATCGCTCGCTGCCTGAGTCACTGTGAGGTGGCGTGCATCCCCTACCCCCCGCCCCAACCTCTGCACTAACTATCACGTGGTCAGAGACCACGAGAAAGGTCTCAAGCAGGTGGCCTACGAATGCAGCGTCCCCCCTGTCGTGACACGAGTGGCGAGTCCTGCAGCCACCCCGAACACCCACAGACACACACTCTGACCGCCCCAGAGTCACAGCGCTGGGCTCTTCTTCATCTCATTTACACCGCCTTGCAGCCCGCTGTCTAGCTCAGCCTTGCAGTAGCCGCTGGGCCCCCACCTCCTGGCTACATGTGTAAGACTGTCCCCTGATGCCCCTTGGAAACTGGCCAGGGCTCTGAGAATGCAGAGGTGCTTCCAAGAGGGGCTGCGTGGAGCCAGCTCTGGAGCAGCACTTGCCAGGCACCCCGACAGGAAGGCGACCGCCACCCCTCTTCTGAACGGACCTGCTGATCACTAGAGTGTGGCCAGACCTTAGGAGGATAACTAGTCGATTCCTCGTTTTCAACGCGAGTTGTAAAGCCTTCTCGGAGTCCTCTCCCAGCCGGGCTCCGCGGATGGGGGGCACCTAGGGGAACGTGGACTCTTCTTGCCTTCTGGACTCGGCCCTGCCTCCCGCTCCGGCACAAATTGCTGCGCAGCCGGTGCCAGGCGAACTGACGGGAAGAGTGATTGAAGCAGCACGTCGACAGCTGAGACCACGCGCGTTACGCGGCAGGCACCCGCAGTCCCCTGGGGGAGCCGGGGCGGGGCGGAGTGGCGTTGTGAGTCACAGAGCGCTGGTCCGGCGTGTCCCCTTAAAGAACCAGCCGCAAAGGAGCCCCATGGTCACCTAGCCCAGCCTTGTCTGTGAAATTGGGTTTTGTGACCTGAGGGGGGGGTTATGTAATTGTTTGGGTTTTACGTAGAGATTTGTGTACTTATGTCTTCCTTTAAAAATCATCGTTTTTATTTTTGGCAGCCTAATGACAGTTAATTTTGGCACAGTATGGGGTCCCATCTGAGCAGCTCTGGCGTTCTGTTTATGGTGGCCCCAGAACCACCACCCCCCGCCCCCGACACACCCGAGGAGGGGTACTCGCTCCCCTATGTCGTCCGGTTAAGCCAGATCACACCCAGCCTTGCCACTCTGTTGTCCTTACTTCTTCAACTCTTGCCTTGTCACCTGGTGTTTCTGTGTGGCTTGTGTTCCCCAGACTGCGATCCCTTGGTGTTGGCCACACCTGGCCATCCCGCCTGCGCTAGGACACAGGAGGCGCCCCACAGAAATCGTTTGCACGAGTGGCCCTGGAGCTGCTTCCGGGGCTGGCACCTGGTGGAAGGCATCTCCCTGTGGCTCGTAACTTGCTGGATGGGGGAGCAGACGGGCTCGTTAGAATTTAGTGTAAGATCGGCTGAGACGTGCCTGTGACCTAAGTGCTATGCTCTCGTGTCCAGGTTGTGTAGATGGCTTTCTTGGGCATCTTTCCAGACAATGGTGGTGGCCAGAGGAGTGACCTCTGGGTTGAGACAGTTAACATTGAGCCGCACATTGGCGGTGTGCCCGAGAAGTTTCTGCAGCCTGAGTGGCTGTGCAGTCGTTCACCCTCTAAGCAGCAGCGTGCCCTGCGTCCTCTTGGTGGGCCTGCTCTACAGGGGAGGGCAGTGAGGCCCTCCGTGCTTTGACCAGGATCACGCAGTCGGCAGCTCTGGAGCTGGGATGGAAACTCAGACATGCTCGCTCCAGAGACAGTGCCCTGGGCAGGACGTCACGGTGCCTCTCAGGAATGGGCAAACGCACCATGCGCCAACCTGCCTACCCACTCACCCATCCGTCAAAAATGTAAATGCCTTGTGAAAGAAATAGCTTATTTGTAACGACTGTGTCTTTAAAAATTCTCATGACTCTACCCCACCCCTCTTCCCAAGCCCCTTCTTGGCTGTCAGACTTGGTCGAGCGCGTCTGCAGTGAATAAAAACTCTGTCCAGGATTTCGAAAGCAATAGCAAACACTGGAAATTTTGACAGTAATTTGGAGTCCACCGAGTTTTTCCTGGAGAAATCAAGATAGAAGTTGGCTGGCAGTCGTATGCTGTGCGACTTGCATGAAAAATTCTAGGAACAATTTGGTTCTGTGGTGTTCATGTTGAATAATGTTCAAGGTGAACCTTCCCATGTTTTCTTCGTGTTCTGAATGTTGACTCATGCTTTCGTATTCCATTCCCCAACAGCTCTGAAGGATTTTCCTCCCCACGAGGGTTTACAAAGCCTCCTGCCTGTCCTGTGGGGCTGCCCCGTGATTTGACTGTGTACCTTTGGTCGAACCGTCCCCTCAAAGCGATGGTCTGTGTCTAGATCTGGTGACACCGGACAACCACTAACCTCTTCAGGGTGCAGTTTCCTCATCCATAAAGTGTATGGAAGGAATGAGGTGGCTTCCAAGGTCTGCCCATGCTTCCGAGGACCTTCAGCCATTTCTGGAAGGCTAAGCTTTCTCCGCATGTTTCTTCCATGCGCATCTAAACCCTCCCTCCTTGGCGCTTGGTTTCTGGCATAAAAGCATCTTCTGACAAGACTTCCTATCTTAGAAAATAACATTTAGAAAAAGTGATGATTTAATTTTTCCCATTAGGCAAGTCCAAAGATGCTTTCTTCCGGTCTCACCAGACTTTTCCTCTTCACTCCCGTTCCCGTCTGGTGAGTGGAAATGTGCCAAACAGCCTTTAAATGTCGAGGGCCGACCTGCAGCCACTCGTAGAGGCTGCTTCCGGGGATCCCTCTGAAAGCGAGCAGGTCGTTTCATGGGATAAAATGCTGGCACTGTGTGCCGGTGGGTTGGCACCTGTCCTGGAATTCGCTCAGGTGGCATTCACCTCCTGGATTGGGGTCTTTTGTCCCTCGTTACCTCAACACCTCTTTGCTATTCAAAAAATCAATGTCGGTGAAAGACAAAAACAACTAGCTGTCAAAACAGTAACAACTTAGTGACTTGAACAGTAATAACAAGCGCTAATGTCTATGGAAGACTTGGCGTTAGTTGGGCACTGTTCCAAATACTTTATCTGTCTGCTTTCTTTTGAAGGAGACATTCTCATTTTCTAGTCCCTCAACTGAAGTACAGAGAAGTCAAGTGACTGGAGCAGAATCACACAGCTAGCAGTGGTTTGCTGACCTTCGGCCTTGGATGCTGGGTGTGGGATGGAGGTGGGCAGGGGCAGCTGGAGGAAAAAGTACGTCTCAGTGGACTGACTGGGATGGCTGCATGCAGAGGGGGACCGGCCAACGGGACTTTAATAGCTTAACAAAAATTTTTTAAAAATTCTCACCTGTGGTCATATTTATTGATTCTAAACAGGAAGGGAGAGGGAGAGAGAGGAACATTGAAAACTTGCCACCCCACCCCCCACACACACACCTCAACCGGGGATTGAACGCACAACCCAGGCATGTGCCCTGACTGGCAATCAAACTCACGACTCTTTGGTGCACGGGACTACGCCCAACCAGCTGAGCCACGCTGGCCAGGGTGGTTCTAACAGCTTTAAATTAATATTTAGTGGGGAGAAATGTATGGAAAATATTTCCAATCCCAGGTGCTTCAGAATGAAAGACACGTAGGACACTTTCATTCATTCATCCATTACAAACATATTCACCCAATATTACCGTGTACCAGACGCTTTAGTAGACGGAGGCCAGGGGTCAGAGGAGGCGCCCGTACTTCCCGCTGCAGAGAATAGGAACCAGATGATTAGGAAACATTTTTAGCCTCCAAGGACTTTATACAAATGCACAGAGTATGAAAAACAATAAAATCTTTCACATTTGGAAACGATGAGACAAATATCCTCTGTGGCTGAGATGGGGGGGTGGGTAGGACGGACAGGTACATTGCAAAAAGACATCTGGGGAAGGAAAAAAGCCCCTCTGATTGAAGGAACACGATGCTTCTCAGAATATCGAGAGAAGTGACCACGTTGGGGAGCGAAGACAATGGGCTGGGTTGTTTACGGGGTCAGCTGTTAGGAAACCACCGTTTATACACACACAAAGTCACGGAGCACATGACGGGGTCCCGGGGCCACAGAAGTCCATGGGAAGAGTTGAAGATGGCAGGATACTACCTAACACACTCGGACAATCAGACCCCCAGTAGTTCAAGAAGAAGGGTTTGGTTGGCAGAGAACGAAACTGTGGGGCAGCACAGGGAGCTCCGTTTGTTTCCGAAGCTCTTGGCTGGGATTTATAAAGGGCTGGGTGGTGATAGAATCGCATCTGAATATCCAAGAGCTAAAGCCCAGAAGAGCTGAATGCCTATAGACCACTCTCTGTGTGTGTGTGTGTGTGTGTGTGTGTGTGTGTGTGTGTGGTGGGGGCGTGTCCCCAGGCGGGGCGGGGCGGCTAAGGCAGAAAGGAAGACCTACTGGGGGTTTGGGAGCAGTCCAATTTTCCAAGTACATGAAAATATTTCAGCATTTTAACATCCTACATGGCCATTCCGGGGCATTGTCACTTTCTTCCTGAGACTGCAGGCTCTCTGAGGACAGGCACCTCTTGTCATTTATTTCTGTGACCACAGTTCTCAGTAGAATAGGCCTCCGCTTATACTGCGTGAATGATCGATGCCTGCAGTGAGGGGGCTGCTTTAGTAAAACCCTTTAACTCTACCCAGCAAAACGAAAGGCTACATTGGTGAGTGAGCTATGTGGGCTTGGCTTTGCTATGACAGCAACCCCTAAACCTCGGTGGCTTATTACACGAAGGTTCATTTCTTGGGTGTATGACTTGTTCCGCAAGCCACTTGTTCTAGGCCTCTTTCCTCTGGGACCCAGGCTTGTGGGGCGGCCACCGTCAGAAAGGAATGGTCACTGGCAGAGGGAAGAAGAGAAAGTGACGGTTGTGTACTCACCCTGAAAGCTTCTGCCAGAAAATGATGAGTTACTTTTGCTTATATTTCATTGGCCAAAATGAGCCTCATTCAGTGCCAGCTATTTTCTTTTATGACAGACAGTCTTCCTGGGCGTGACACGAAGTTAGTCCTGGCCCTCACGCTACGCCAGGGTGCGTCAGGGAAACAGGCGGGTGAGGTAGTGTCCCTGCTTCGGAGGGGTTCACCTTCTGCTGGGAGAACCGGTACAGAAACAAACATACCGTGAGGGGCCCACAGGGACCTTTCACGGACTAAGAAGAGGGGGCTTCTTCTATAAACTCCTTGAGTGGTTCGAGTTCACTGCCAGCCGCTCACATTAATGGAGCGCGGACTTGAGGCTTTTGAACTACTGTGTTCCGTACGTGTTTTTCCCTGTGCGCTCATGAAGCTTCACTGGGACTATTGGTTCTGCTTCTGTGTCCCCTCCCGCCCCCCACCTACAGGGCCAAGAGTCCCTGACACACGCAGTCCTGTTAGGCGGCAGTTAGTCTCACTGACCTTTGTCTTGCAGTGCTAGGCACTTGCGTGGCCCAACGTGGGCAGAGGAGAACACAAGAGGAGGAGGGTATGAACGGCCGCTCTCGTGAGCCTCTTGGGTCTGGCCTCCCCAGGAGCCTTATCATTGTCCGTCAGCTCCGGGGCCCGCTTGCCCTGGTCGGGCATCTATTGCCTTGACCGGCGTCCTCCTCTTCCTCCGCTGCTGTTCTTCGCACGGGGCTCCTGACAAACGGAAACACGGCGACCTGCATCGTGGCAGCCTTTGCCTGCGCTCCGGGGTTTTGCTGACTCTCCTGCTATCTTGCCTCTGCTTGGTCTGGTCGGGACTCCCGCTGTGGCGTTTATTCTTAGGCGTCGATTCCGTGGCAGCTGGAAACCTATCAGCTCTCGTGTGTGGGGGTGTTATTTGTATGAAGTTGATGAGTGTCCGCCGCCCCCACCCCGCCACAAAATTCCTGTCTACCCAAAACCTCACAACGTGACCTTATTAGGAAACAGAGTCTCTGAAGACATAATTAGTTAGCTTGAGATGAGGTCATACAGAATGAGTGCGGGCCCTCATCCAGGGACTGGTGCCCCGACAGCATGAGAAAACAGACACAAAGACCCACACAGGAGAACACCACGCGATGACACGGTGACACGGCGCCCCAGGCAGCCTTGAAGCAGCAAGGGAGGACCCTCCCCAACAGCTGCCAGGGAGGAGTGGCACGCTGACACCCTGACTTTGGACTTCTGCCTTCTAGAACAGTGAGGCAACGTATTTCTGTGGAACACGACCGACGAGCTGAGATTGGCATCTATTTATTTTCTATTCACGGTGCTCATCTTGTAATGAATGGAAACCTCAGCAAGGAGTACCTCGTCTGTCAGTCTTTCTCAACACCACCCCGACCTTGAGCCCCCCCGCTTCGAGCCCCCCCGAGATGTCCCAAAGTAGCACCGGCCCGCAGAAGTGCCTAGGGATGGGGTATACCGACTTGTTTGCCAAAGCGCAATCTCAGAACCTCTTGACGTCTGGTAGGCTTGGTCATGCTTTCCTCCCAAAGCAACAAGGAACTACAACAGGTGCGGAGGCCCGGCTGCCCAAAGCGGTCAGCGCCAGGAGTGCCCCTCGAGCCGCGCGGGCCCACTTCGAAAGGTGGCTGCCGCTGCGTGGCCGGTGCCCCCGGCACTGCGCCCCTGGTCCGCCCTGTGAGAAGTATGTGGGGACGGTTCTTCCTTGGCATCAAGTCTACATAGAGAGGAAGACTCCAAGAGGACAAGGGTCGAGCCCAGCCGGTTACAGAAGTAGCTGAGGTTCGAATCCCACTCTGCAGACCCTGATGACAAGCTTTCTCTGGAAGTTGTACAACCTGTTCGCTGTTTAGCTGAACCCCTGGCAAACCGCCAGCCTCCACGCAGTTGGCGTCCCAGGCAATGGGTGCCAGCAGAGGGAAGTGGACCAGAAAAGGTTCCAGATGAGTCCCCGGTGTCCGCACAGGCTCCCGGACAAGTTGTTGGGCGGTGGCCGGCGTGAGGTCTGGGCTTGTGATCAGCACCCAGAGGGCCTCATTCCCTTGATAGCTGTGAACTTGAGGTTATGGTAGTAAAACCCGAACGTGACACGGAAGAAAGGAGCGAGCCAAGCCAGGATCGCGGGTCCCGCGGGTCGGCAGGGCTCACTAGGCGGCCAGGAGGCTTCCCTGGAGATGCCCAAGGCCTGCCTCGAGGAATTCTCCCTGTTTCTGCCGAACATTGGCACAGCTCATGCACTCATCAGAGTAAACTTTTAAAAAGATACAAGGAAGCAAAAGGAGAGCAGGCTGCAGTGTGTATCAGTTTGCTTCTAGAAAAGTAACACCTACAGAAGATGGCTTCCTCAGGGCGGGGCGCTCTTCTCCTCTGAGCCGCTCAGAGGGACGGGAGCGGAGCGCGGGCGCAGCCCAAGGCTCGGATGCTGTCGCTCAGCGTGGGGTGGCAGCACCGCCAGGGAGCCCGCGGAGAGGCAAGCGCCGAGTTTGGAAGAGCCTCTGGCCATTCGCGGTCAGGCCCCAGCATAGGAAATTCCTGGGGCCTCTGGCAGGTTCTCTGAAGCAGACACCAGACAAATTGGAGCAGTTCCGGGTCTGGAAAGCGCTGAACCTGGAGGTCCCCCGCCCCCCATGTCCCTGTCTCGGGAGGCAGAGCTCCTGGCCACTGGGCCTCAGCTGTCGCTTCTGAACACCCCACTTGCTGCTGATTGTGCCCCACCAGGGATTTCCGGGGTCACCCCACTGCGGACGCAGGTAGGAGAAAAAAATGGCAAGAGACAGCGGGGGAGAATGTGTTGGCCCGTTAGGACTGCCCCAGTAGAATACCATAGACGGTGCTTTGTCAACCCCAAACGTTCATTTCATCCAGTTCTGCAGGCCAGGAAGTCCAAGATCAAGGTGCTGCTGGCGGGGCTGGCATCTGACTTGCGCCCGCTTCCTGGTCCACAGACAGCCACCTCCCTGCTGGACCTTCACATGCGGAAGAGGTGAGAGAACGCTCCCTGGGGCCTCTTTTATAAGGGAACTCATCACCTTCCTGCTCGAATTACCTCTCAAAGTTCCTGCCTCCAAACCCCATCGCCTTGGGGCCAGGTGTCAACATATGCATTTGTGGGGGGGCACAGACATTCGGTCCATAGCAGAGGGGAGAAGTGTCAGAGAAGCACGGTGGTTGGGTGTTGGGGACACGGGCTTGGGGGTGGAGAAACGGGGCGTCCCACAGTGGGGCCTGTGTATAAAGCTAGCTGCACCCCACCACTTGCCTCCTTGAGCATCAGCCATGGCTGTGAGAAGAACATGTCAGTGACCTGCTGGTCCCATCCAGGAGGAGGAGAGACAGAGGGGCAGGTCCTCGACCAGACCAAGCATCCCAGTGACCTAGTCACTTGAACAGATTCTGCTGAGATCACTGGAACCACTCCACTGAGCCAACTGGATCAGGGACCTCCAGGTACATGGATCCTGATTTTGTTAATAATGACAATGTACCAGCATTGAATCAAGCCAGTCTTGTCACTTCTGTCACCATTTGCTGGATACTTTCTGTCCCAGACTTCTTAGCTGCGGATGAAGATCTCCCAAGGCCATGGTGACCCTGTGACCTGGTTCTGGCCAGAGATACATCATTTCTGAGAAAGATTTTCCTCCATGAAGAAAACAAAACCCTTCCCTGTCCACCTCTTGCGTGGGCGCTGTTGTGACTATGTGATGCCGGGAACTATGGAAGCCATCTTGTCCCCATAAGGTCACAAGTTCAAGGACAAGAGATCCACCTCCTAGGGGTGCTCAGACAGAAGGATGAGGACAGCCGGAGTTTTTTATTGCACTTTTGAGCTTCAGAACAAACCCTGGACCCCCACCCTCCAACCTTTAACTAAGTACACAGTGATCATCTTCACGTTTTTCTGTCAGTCAGGTTTTCTGTTACGGCAGCCCAAAGCATGCTTGAGTTGCATGGGACACCGTGAAGGGGCAGGAGGGGTGTGGATGACAAGTGGGAGGTGTCAAGAGCTGGAGACCTTTCCCTAATTAGCTGTGTAACCTTGAGTAACTCACTCACCTCCTGGGCTGCAGTTTCCTCTCCTGAGAGAACAAGGCATTTCTCTAGATGATCTCCAGGATTTTTGCAGTTTGAGCATCGACTCCGAGCTGCCGTCCAGCCTCCGGGAGCCACAGCTGGGCAAATATCAGGGGGTTTTGGAGAACCATTAATCATGCCCAAGGGAAACGTAGAGAACAGTTGCTCTACAGTGAGTTTTCATTTCTGAGCGTGTGTCTGATGTCTGATCTGCTCCAGGGGACTTTCACCAAATGCTCGTTGGATGCCTTATTTATAAAAAGCGATTTGCATGCAAGGAGCAAAGGCTTCTTTTTCAGGAGCAGGTGTTCTGCGAAGGAGAGAAGCCTGCCGGCTGATGTCTTGTTATCCAAACCCGCAGGAATCTCTGGTATCCAGGGCAGCTTTCACACCAGCCTGGGGAGAGAACCAAGGGGACATGGCCTCTGAATGAACGAGTCTAGGTGTTCAGTTTCTGGTTCTGCAGAGCAGAGCTTTGTTGGGGTCCCCGCGGAGCACCAGCAGCGGGGAGGCGCCTTGCCTTCTGCTCGAGCCACCAGCAGGCTCCCGCGCAGACTTTGCAAAGCCGACTCGCAAGCTCCTCCCTCTGCCACGGTTCCTCTCAGGCTTTCTGGCAGAACACGTCCTGCCCCAGTCAGATCTCAGTTCTAGAATTCCCCCCACCCAACAAAGCTGTTTTTCTTTAATATCTCCCTGCTCTTCCTCACAGTGATATCCATTCACCTTTTCCCTTTTCTTCCAATTCTTTCCACCTTCTATTATTCCTTTGCGTCACCCTCTCCTGTTTTGTCCACCCACTGCTATGTTCTGAAGAGCTTCCTGGACTTTTGAGTAGTGATGTTCTTAAAAATCTAATGTGGCCCCGACTGGGTAGCTCAGTTGGTTAGAGCATCGTCCCCCTATGCCAAGGTTGCAGGTTCAATCCCCGGTCAGGCCACATAAAAGAATCAACCAATGAGTGCATCAGTAAGCGAAATAACAGATCTATCTATCTCTATCTCTATCTATCTCATCTTTTCTCTCTCTCTCTAAAATCAATTAAAAAAATCTGATGAGAACTCTGGAGTCACCGTTGTCTGGCATCATCATACAGGACTATTTTACTAGCTCATGGAGAATTTCCCAGGTGTAGCCCTGCTCCACTCTCCGTGTTGTGTTCTATAGCATAACTGTTAGCACTGCACACAGTGGCTGAGAGTGGAGTATAGGAAGAAGGGTAAATGCCAGGGCATAGCTGGGCAGAGCGGTGAAGACCCCCCCGACCCTGTGACTGTCATTGGTTTACGAACACTGTTCGCAAACCTTTATCAAAGAGGACTGTGAAAGGTTAAAGCACTGAGCTGGGGTCTGTAGGGAGACTCATCGGCTTACATGTGCATCTGTTGTGTGTGGAGCTTCCATAGGCGAGGGGCAGGCGGGACTCACAGAAGGGTAACGCCCACTTAGAGCAACACATTCCCTGGAACGTGTCAAGATTAGATGCTGTGTTGCATCGTAACTGATTCTAACCAGCTGCCATGGACACAGACACAACACCCCTGCTGGACCCGCTGAAAGACTCTTCCCTGACCGTGGACAAGTGGATTCATTTGAACCTTGGATCGATCTCTGGGGTACTGGTTGTCAGGCCTTGGAAACCACAAACGGCTTTCCTAGATTAAAATCCTGACTTCCCCTCTCAGTTTACCACTCCGTGAATTTCTTCACTTGTGTGTGTTTCCTTGCCTGACAAGCCAGCCAATTGGCTTTGTGGGTTTTCTTTATTTTATAGCTCTAATAGTCTCGGCCTTGTTATCTTTCAGAACGTAGGCCGTGGGAGAGCCAACGAATGTTTAACATGCGGCCGCAGCACATAGAAACATCTGAATACTAAGAACAAGTAAAAGAAAGACAGCCAAACCCAACCCAACCCAACCCAACCACACCAAACCAAGCAAGAAACCAGTAACCGTAGCGGGAACTTAATGCTGCAACTCTCCCTCAGGGGACAGGCCCTGGCTGGCACACGAGACCTGTAGTAACCCGTTTCTAACCAAGGGTCGGTTTCAACTGGACTTAGCCAAATCCAGCAGTGGCCCAGTCCAGATCCGAATATCGCTTCTAGATGTTTGTGAGGCCTCTGTGTTTGGCTTAACATTCCAAGTTTAGTGGACTGATAAGGAAAAAAAGCCATAATTTTCACAAAAATAACTTGCCTGTTATTTTGTAATCATTCATCAGGTGCCACCGCCAAATTTGGTTAGTTTGGGTAGGATTATGCTGCTTTCGCTCTCGGGCTGACAGCTGGCTTTTCTCGGAAGGATCCCCCCGAGCTGGAGTTCATTTTGTTTTGTGGTCTAATTAAAGGCACTTGGGAACTTTTCAGTCCCAAGCAGTGTTTCTGCAGCACAACTTTCAAACTCTGGGCATGATCAGAGTCTTAGACACCGTTCCTCACTGGGAGAAACGCCAAGCACTTACCCCACAAGCGTCCTTTCCTTCTACATCGAGGTGCTCTTATGATCTGTTTCCCGTTATTGGCGACTGCTAACGCGCTGCATCTATGTGAGAAGAATTTATTGAAACGGCAGAGTTATTATTTATTTTATTCCTCCTCCTCCCCGCACCTTCCCGTTCCCCTCCCCCTCCCCCTTCTTGTTAAAGAAAGCTCCTTAACATTTGTTGCAAACTGGTTCACTGGTAACGCCTTCAGCTTATTTTGTCTGACCAGCTCTTGATTTCTCCTTCAGTTCTAAATGATAGCCATGCTGGGGAGAGTGGTCTTGGTTGTAGGTCCTTGCTTTTCATTACTTTGAATATTTCATGCCAATCCCTTCTGGCCTGTAATGTTTCCATTGAGAAATTAGCCGTCAGTCTTATAGGACCTCTGCGGTGGGGAACTGTCTTTCTCTTGCTGCATTTAAGATTTTTCTCTTTGTCTTTGACCTTTGCCGTTTTCATGGTGATGTTCCTTGGTGTGGGCCTTTTAGCATTCTTCTTCTTTGAAACTCTGTGCTTCGTGGACTTGTGTGTCTTTCTTCTTTACCAGGTTAGGGAAGTTTTCAGTCATTATTTCTTCAAACAGGTTCTCGAGTCCTTGTGCTCTCTCTTCTCCCTCTGGTGTCCCATGATGCCAGTGTTGTTAATGCTCCATGTTGTTCCAAAGGTCTTTTAAACTATCTTCATTTTTAAAAAAATTCTTTTTTCTTTTTACTGCTCTGATTGGGTGTTTTCTGCTACTTTGTCTTCCACATCACTGATCGATTTGATCATCTGCTTCATCCAACTGACTGTTTTTTCTTCCTAGTGTGTTCTTCATTTCTGATAGTGTAGTCGTCACTTCTGACTGGTCCTTCTTTATGGTTTCCATATCCTTTTTTCATGCTGTTGGAGTTTCACTAACTTCCTTGAGCATCTTATAACCATTGTTTTGAACTCTGTGTCTGGTAGATTGCCTGCTTCCATCTCATTTATTCCTTGTCCTGGAGATTTCTTTTGTTTTCATTTGGGGCACAGTTCTTTGTCTCCTCATTTTGGCTGCCTCTTTGTGTTAATTTCTATGTATTCGGTAGAGTTGCTGTGACTCCCAGTCTTGGAAGGGTGTCCATCTGTAGTAGGTGTCCTGTGAGACCCAGGGGCTCAATCTCCCTGACCGCTTGAGCGAGGTTTTCTGGGAACGTCGTTCGTGTGGGTCACGTGGGCCCTCCTGTTGTGATTGAGCCTTGACCGCCACGGGCTGGTTCACAGGTGAGGATCGACTCCGACCAGAGTGTACGAGCTGCTGTGCCGGCTCTGAGCACACAAGGCGGAATTCACCTCGGCAGGATCTGGTGCCCGCCGAGACCTCCCTTTGGAGATGCCTCTTGTGAAGCTAATTGGACCCTGTTCTGATGTTGTCTGAAGCTGGCGCTGGGTGCGTTGGTTCTAGGCCTCTTGGGAGGGACTCTGGTGCAGGTCGATGTCAGGTGCTACCTGTGACTGGCCCTGTGCCCTGAACGTCATGTCAGCTTCCACAGGCTGTAGCTGAGGGTCAGCAGTTGGGGCCGGGGGTGGGAAACAGTGCTGGCCTCTTACCTGGCTGTGACCCTCTCTGCGGCCAAGAGCCCAGGGGCCCAGGAGCCCAGGAAATCTGTCTGGAGTGTCCTTGAAGGAGCATCCAGGCCCCTCCATGGAACACTGCTCTGCCTGGCATCTGCAAAGGGAAAGCTAAGGAGGAGGAAAGGCAGCGCTCGCTTTTCAGAGGAGCTAGAAAGTCTCCCCAGGGCCCTGGCCCTGTGCAATTTCTAGAAAACAATGGAGTTCAGTGTTTTGTTTTTTTTTTAGTTCTGATTTTTATCTCAGTCTTTAAAAACCAGCCTTTGAAAATCAGACCCTACCCATTCCGTAGGCCTTGTTATTATGTAATAATCATCACTGGGGCTTTAAGTGATTAATAATGGAAGGTTTTTGTTTAACTGTTAAACTTTAATGGTTTTGTTCTGCCCTTGGGAGCTGGAGGCAGACAGTTGGAAATGGGCTTTCGACATGCTCTGCCCCTGGGTTCTGGGCTGATCGTAAGGGTAACCCTTGAGAGAGAGCCCCTGCAATCAGAGGACACTTCTGGCCACCCCGCAGTCCTGAGGGGCACCCTCGCTGGCAGTGTGGCACTTCACGACAGCCTTGTGTATTTTCGTTTTCCCAGTTGGCCAGTGGATCCGATAGAGAGGAATTTATTGTCAGTTGCTTCTTTCCTTCCTTCGATGCTACGGCTGCTCTGAGATGCCAAAGGCCAAGCTCCTCATATTAGTAACGGGCCCTGGCACTGAGCTGACACTTACATGCATTATTCTATTTTAAGTTTATAAGTACCCTGAGGGGCATGAAATAGTATTACTGTTTTAAATTTGAGCATATCAAGGCTTAGAAATGGTAAGTACCTTTCCAACTGTACCCACCTTGTAAGTGAGAGAATATTTGGAATTAATTCTTATCAGATCCCAAATCATGGGCTCTTGCCGTCACCCTACCTCCATCACCTGAAGAACCACAGAAGAACCGGGGCCCTGTGCCGGGGACAGGGCCACCTCCCAGGTCCCACAGCGGCTCCTGCTCTGTTCTCAGTGAGCGGCGTGTCAGGGTGACTTTGGCGTGCGTGTGACCGGGAGCCGTGGCACAAATATCATGGAAAACGCTCACGCTGGGCCCTGCCCCGTGTCAGGCACCGCTCTAAGGACTATGTCAGTATTTTGTCACTGAGTCCTCTTAATCCTGTCATGTGGGTCACTACCTTCCTTCCACTGTACAGTTAAGTCACCGAGATGTTAAGTAACTTCTCTAATGTCACGTAACCAGCAAGTGGCTGAGCAGGGACCCCGGCTGGCTGGCCCCAGAGTCCTATGCTCCTGACCGTTCCTACAGGGTCTCTATTGTTACGATGGGCAAGATGGGGGCCGAGCTTTTGGGGTGGGGGGGGCAGTTTTACCAACAGTTGTGTTTGAGCACGTTCTGTCTGAGGCAGACTGTTAAGTAGCTACCCAGAAGGCATTTGGATGTCCAGTCAGCATCACTCACAGGTGGCGTGGGAAGCTGGTGCTAAGACAAATCGCCCTCTAGAAAATGAGTAGGCGACGGAGAGGAGAGGCCCAAGGCCTTGGCCACATCCCAGGGGACAGAGGAGGGAGCTCTGGCAAAGGACCCAAATGACCCTGCCCTCTCTGTCACACTCCACACCCCAACCTTGGGCGGGACCTCTTCATCCCCCCATTCTTCCCTGCCACCCTAGAATGCCACTCCTACAACCTGGAGTCCCCTCTGACAGACAGACAGGCACTTTGGTGGCCGCACGCTCCTCGCTGAGCACCTGCCACACAGCCCTCTCGTCCAGCGCGGGCAGACAGCTCCCCTCGGGCCTCGCCTGTGCCCTTCTCCTTGCCCACAGGGCCCTTCCTCAGATAGTCCCAGGGCTCCATCCGCCACTTTGTACAGTTCCCTACTCAGACGCCACCTCCCAGTAGGGACCCTTCCTACCCACTCCGTCCAAAAGAGCACCCCCAGTGCCCTCGTCGCCCCGCCCTGCTTTAGCTTTCTTCAAAGCCCTGGGTAACAAACGCTAAAGGTTGTGAAGCAGTCAACGGAGTGAGTGACTGGAAACAGCAGGGCTCCCCCTGGAGTGTGAAGTACTGTGTTTGTCAAATTAAAAAGTGCTAAAACCACCCCGAGGGAGAGCCCTGGTAGTCACTCTTCCTCACCAGTGCCTTCTTGCGAAGAATAACAAATAAGAAGCCAGAATTCCAGGTGAGGGGGGTGGGGGGCCGCCTTTCCTGCTCTAATCCCCACTTTGGGTGTAGGTAAGTGCGTGTCTACAAAGTGAACATGCCTGATTTACTAGTACCCAAGGGCAGTCCCTGTGAAGGGAAGAGAATTTATTCGTGGGCAGCAGTGGTGCTTCCGGTTACCTCCCGAGGGTGCCGGTCCGGTCCAAGGTCGTGGTGATGTTTACCCCGTACTCCTGCCGAGAGAGGAAGTGTCAACTTCAGCCCCACTTCTCAGCACTTTAGCACTTCCCGGAGGGTGTAGGACTCTTCGCTTGGTCCTCCTGTCCAGCCAGTAAGTGCTGTCGGACCCCTGACCTCCCCCAAACAGGGAACTCACACATCACGGAGTGCTGACTCATTCCACGACCAGAGGAGTGAGGCAGTGCCGAACGCCAATTAGCTTGGCATACAAACACATAGCTTCCCGGCAGGCAGGCCCAGTGTCAACACGAGGACTGAAAATGACAGGCGGGCTGGGGAGCAAGGGTCCTTTTTAAGAGCATGATTGGTTTCAGGCCTAAAACGAAGAGGTTAATGTGTTGGCTTTTCTGCTATGCTTTCCCTAGTAACGTGCTACACATTCCCTAATACTGTGGGTTTCAGTTAAGTCTTTCATCTTTCCAACTGGGGAGGGGGGCAGGGTGGGGGGTGGGGCGCTCGTCCCTGTCAACCTTAAGGACTCAGATAGTGGACTCCTCCCCACCCCCCTGTTAGGGCTTCAGAGGTCCCTTTTGCACTTGAGGGCTCGCTCGTACCATCGAGGGACCCCTCTGACAGACAGACACTAAATGGAAAGAGAGAAGCAGCAATGCCCTGCTTGGGAAAAACCATCTCATGAACCCAGAAAGCTCCGCTAAACCTGAGACTTGGCAAAACTGAGGCGAGTAGACCCGTTCAGTGTCGTTTGACCAACCGTGTGAGCCGGAACACGCCGGCAGCTCGTGTCCTCAGCAGTTACTGGGGAGCCGGAGCTAGCCTGGCCGGGCCCAGCTAAATAGGTCGCCCCTTTTGTGTTCCGATTTTGGTTAGACAAAGGAAAAGAGGGAAGAAAGGGGGACAGACGTGTGCCTTCTCCACCTCCTTCCTGAACCTCTGCCTTGCATCCTAGCACTGCTCACCTCCCCCTGGAGAAGAGTAGACGAGGGCAAGGGAAGCGGGCATCGACCATTGGTATTTGCCCTTGGCTTCGCTGTTAGACCTGAGATTTGCTAGAAAGTGTAGGGGAAGCTCTCCTCCTTCCCCCCAAACAATTGGGGGCGATGAGAATACACTTGGGCCGCCTTGCAGTTTGGCCAAGGGCATTCCAACCGGCTCCAGACCCAGGAGCACTCGGAGCCGGTGGCGAGGGATTGTCTCTACAGGATAGGGTTCACCGTCTGTCCCCGTGCGCCACAGGCCAGGCCCGGGTCTGCACACAGCTGCCCTGTCTGAGGATCTGTTGTTTTTTTGCTGGGAGGCATTCTTCAGGTGGCCGGCCAGGCTCCCTCGAGCACGCGCAGTGCTGCACGTCGCGATCTCTGTTCCAGCAGAAAAAAAGCCCAGAGGAAACATTAATCAGGCGCGAGCCTCACAGATGGGAACACCGCGCGGGGCGCGGCGCGCGGCGAGCGTCTGTCTAGCGTTGGTCAGACCGCCAGGCCCAGGAGGATGGTTGCCTAGCAGCCCCTGTCGCTTCAGCCCTTGCTAGGCAACAAAATGCAATTTGTCAGCCGCAGCCCAGCCGAGTTTTCTCCTGGTTTTTCGAAAACATGCAGGTATTTCAGAAGCAGCTAATTAGCTTCCCTCTCGTTTACTTCGTCATCTGCATCCGGGGGTTCGAGCTCAGTCTCCTCTTCCCCCTTTGCCCTGACATTCAAATGCTCTTCTCACGCAGGAGGGCCCGCACTGTAGCAGGAAAATTTTGAGCATTTTAGAGGACAGGAGAATGAGAATGTGTCTCTTTGGGGACATTAGGCATGTCCCGCTTTCCATTAAACCGGCTCTCGGTGGTCATTTTTAAGGCTCTTTACTGACATACACAGTGTTCAGTGAGGAAAACAGGGCCCCGGTTTCACCGCACAGGCTGCCGTCCCACTCCCCTACGGCGAGGGGAGAGAACGGGGTGCGGGGGGGACTCCGTGGCCCAGCAGTCCACAGTCTTTAGTGTGCATCTGCTATGCGTTAATCTTCTGCCTCATAATTCTCGTGATCACCGTGCCGTTTCTGCTGCGTGCCTGAGAAGCAGGGGCGTGCAAGTCCGAGTTTCCAAGCACGTGGTTCTTCCGTGGCTCTAAGAGGTACCGCTGCCGCCCCAAGGGCCCTGGGCTCCTCGGAAAATTCGGTTCTAGTGAAGAAACCTGTAATGATCCTGAAAGAAGAGTGTTGTTGTTTTAAAATCCAGGTCAACCTGCAATTTAGAGGGATTCAGAGAAGGGGAAGTCTGTGATTGGGCCTCTTGCAGGCGGTGAGCCTGGGAAGGGGCTCCAAGGATTGAGGAGGGGGTCGCCCGCTCTCCGAGCCTCTTTCCGGGGAAACCACTGACAAGCAGCGGCAGCTGGTGGTCCTGCAGCCAGCCTTCCATTGGCAGGTGGCAGAGCAGTTCCTGGAGGCGAAGGGGAGCCTGGGTTGTGCTCCGCCCACGGGCTCTGGCTGAACTTCAGAAGTCACAGTTCATGAGCCTGGGCGTGCCCGTGTCTACACCCACACCCACCTCTACTCGCAGGTCCTCGCTGCTGAGCAAACATCCCGCTACCCCGAAACTGGACTGAAACGAGATAAATATTAATCCTTCCCAGCACTGTGGCACCCAGTGCCCCAAGTAGGAACCAGAAAACCAATTGGGGGAAGCAAATGACCCAGAGAACAGAAAGGGGGTGGAGGAAGACTCAAGAGGCTTGGTTCAAGGTCAGAGAGAGTCAGATGAGAACTTACAATTGTACGCACTCTCGCGTCATTTTCGGAAGAGCCCCCTTAAATGTCCGATGCTTTGGAAAGGAGTTTTGCGACAGTTCAATGTTCCGATACCTGTGCACCATCCCCTCTGCTCACACACACACTCACACATACTCACACGCTCACACTACACCAAGGCTTTGCTGAGCCGTGGATTCTCAGACAGCTGTTGAAGGGCATTATGTATGGCAATGATTCTTAAACTTCAACGAGCACAGAAGGCATCTTGTTAAAGTGCAGACTCTTGGGTGGGGAGGGTAGCTTGTGGGTGAGGCTCACGGCTCTGCATGTCCAGCAAGTTCCCAGGTGTTTCTGATGCTGCTTGTTCAGGAACCTTCCGCAATTTGAGTGGCAAAGCTGTCCAGGCTGCCTGATGGGAACAAGAAATGGGGCCAGAGGACCCAGCAGGGCCTCTCTAGCTTTCAGGTGTTATTTGGGGTCAGTGTGTGGTTGAAACTCAGACCATCAAAGGTACAGAAACGGTCAGCCTCACTAAATTTTACCCTCTTTGTTCTCTGACAAACTTCCTGTCAACAGAACCGATTTCCCCCCAGCACCAAGGGGGGTAGAAGTGACCCCTGGCCCCTGGTATAAAATCTCTGGGATCGCCACCGACCTTTGAAGTAGCTGTTACTCCTGTCATTTCGAGGCAAGAGATTCGATGGTAAGAGCTGACATCTCGCGTTCAAGCCCTAGATGGGGCCTTTTACCACGCGGAAGCACCTCCAGGACCCTAGAGGAGGTCAGAGGTAGCAGGTGTTAGTAAATTCAGGTTGGATCGACCTGATGGGATGGCCGTTGCACGGAGAAGCAGTGTTAGACCGGCCCGCGCTGGGGGAAAATGCAAGAGGCGAACTGTGTTCAGTGTGACCATCCCCACCTGCCTGTGTGCCCCCCACCCGCTTTCTGGCGTCCCTTCCCTCCCACCCCACACAGCCGCACACACACGGACTGCTCTCGGCCTGGCCACGGTGGCCTGGCCTGGGTGGCCCAGAGGAGTGGGACTGGAATTCCTTAAAAACGAGATATATTTTATTGTTAATTTCCTTGTTCCAGAAGTAGTTTAAAGACATGAATAACGATATGCACCTAGTGTATCGCCCTTTCCAGGGGAGTGGGGATGATATTAGAAGAGACATTGTTTACTGTCAAGGACTGAATTTCTAACGTGGAATCTGAGAGATTTTCTCTCGTGCACGTGGGAGAGGGGTTGTGATGTGGGGGAGTGTTGTAGAGGGGCACTCACTGCCCACAGGTGCTCAGCTGCATCCCTAGCGGTGCCAGCCTGGGCGAGGGCAGAGGCCAAGACCCCCACTCCACAGCACCAGGTACCACGACTTTTAAAAGGAGCTCGACCCTATTAAGAAACAGAGTCATGTTTGATCCACTCATTTACCGATGGGCATTTGGGCTGCTTCCGGCACTTGGCTATTGTAAATTGTGCTGCCGTGAACATGGGGGTGCATAGGTTACTTTTGAATTGGTGTTTCAGAATTCTTAGAGTATAATCCCAGCAGTGGAATTGCTGGGTCAGAAGGTAGCTCCATACTTAGTTTTTTCAGGAAATTCTATACTGTTTTTCAAAGACAACGGGTTGGGGGAGGATTGAGTGTGGGGGTGGGTAGGTCAGGGGAGAGTAATGGGGGAAAATGGGGACAACTGTAAGTGAACAACAATGACAAAGAAAGAGAGCAAGAGTCCGGTTAGGTGAGCTTATTCGAGTGGGCTTGGAAATGGCCGTGAAGGGTGCACACAGGCTCTGGAGAAGCAAGCAGTGATTCCTAGCAGTGTCTGCTGGGCCAGGGGTCTTTATTACATTTTATCTAACAGCCTCATTAATGGTCTGGCAGAGGCAGACGCTAACAGAACTTTAATTAAGTTCTTGGTGGATATTAAATTGCAAGTGATTGTGAACCTCAGGGGGGATGAAAGGTGACCGAAGAGGAAGTGAGAAATAGAAGATAAAATAAAAATTCAGCATTAACAGGTGAAGAGAGATGCTTTTGAAATGACTCATGGCGCAATGATAAGGGTTTCAGAGGTTAGTTTGTTGCACCGGCTCATTTGTTCTTTCCCACAACACCGTGGGGCGGGTTCTGTTGTTATTATCATTTCGCAGGTAAGGAAGTGGAGGCGGGAAGAGGTGAAGTGACTTGAGCAAGACACACAGGTGACAAGTGGTCTAGAAGTCCCCTTGAGTCTTTCTGTCTTGTACTTTTTCTCTAGGGTTACAAGGCAGTAGGAAACCCATGTTTTAAAAAATTCTGGTTATTTGGTTTGAGTGGAAATGTATATTTTGTCTATTAGCCTAAGAATAACCTAGTTAAAGAAATGTTAAAAAAAAAAATTATGTCCCTAGTACCCGTTTCATTAGCGACTGTTCGGGCATCCAGTCAGCCCACCCCGCGAGCGGCCGCCCCGACGGTGGGAAAGCACACTGTGAGCGGGCGGCCCCCTGCTTTGTTTGTCCATTGCTGCAGCACCTGGCTTCCGGAACAGTGTCCAGAACACAGGGGACAGTCAACAAATAACTGTGAAATGCGCTTCTATTAAGACCACGCTGATCGCACGTCAGCTTCAATTAGACATTCAGAAAACATTAGACGGGGGTTGAATAGCAGAGAGCAGGGCTGGGACATGCTCCTGCTTGGTGCAGTCAGAGGCCTGAGCTGTGGCACGACTGTCATTGCCGAGGTGTCACCTGAGCAAGGAGCTTGCTGCGGTCTCCTGGCCTATGACAAGGTGCCACAGCGGTGCCCTCTCTCCTGACCTCACAGGGTTGGCAAATCAGATTGGAAGAGACATCGGCCACTGAGCAGGCACAGCGCGAACGTTAGTTATCGCACAGTTAGAACCTTACCTGGGGTTACCAAATCGGATGCCACCCCCGGGCCACTGTTTGGAAAACAGTTAAGCCAGTTTCACCATCAAGTGCTTTTACTGTGCCGCGAAGACGGTCCCAGGCTAGTGTGGCTCATCGCTTAGGGGCAGATGGCAACAGACTACGCTTTCTTTCCAGGTGAACTTCAGAATCTTTGTGAACTTCAGGAATGCCGTGACTGAGATGATTCTGCATGACTGCGACGTTTCGACAGGCTTACGGGGAATGACAAGTCCAAGAGCAAAGCTACTTCGTAAGGAGGCGGGGCTGGCAGTACAACTGGCCAGAAGGTGAGGAGGCGACCAAAGGTTGGGGAATTCTGGGGAACCTCGGTTTTTAGTGGGGAAGAGGTCACAGGAAATGGTGTCCAAGTTCAGGTCAGAGTCTGCGTCCTGCAGGGTGGCCGCAGGGCCACCCGTTGCCCAGCTGAGTGCCGGCCTGGGTGTCTGGGGTCTGCGCTGGGAGACAGCAGAATCGGTAATTACTGGCCTGGTCATCGAAGACTGGTCCTGCGAGAGGAGCCAGTTGTTTCTACGGTCCGTGTTCCTGCCGCTGACGGAGCTCCTCCTGCCCCTAGAGTGGCTCATTACCTCCTCTTTTCGCTGTACATTCTGACCCATCCACTTCCCCCCAGACCATCAGGGGGACGAACTGTGGTCATTCGTGGACTCGACCGCTGTCGGCGGAGAGCCCACTATGTGCCAGGCTTTCTGTGAGAACCCGGAGACACAACGGGGCAGACGTGCCCTCTGCACTCCTTCAGCTCACGATGAACTGAGGGGCGTCTGAGAAATAGCCCCATACGTGCATGTGCAGTGTAAAAAGTCCGTACAGACCCAGAGCATGCCGGGGGTCTTGGGGGCCTTATAGAAGGGCTCCACTGTGACTGGGATGGTGACCCCGAAGGAAGTGGTGTTGGAACTGGTGTTGAAGGGCTATTGGAAATTGATTAGATGAGGGGAGCGGGGCAAAGAGTGTTCTGGAAGGACAGAGAACCTGTATGAAAGTGCCCAGGAGTGAGAGATAGGACGCAGCGAGACCAGGATGGCTGCGGAACAGAGACAAAGGGTGGGTGGGGGCCAGAGTGGAGCCCTGGGGGCGCCCCACACGCAGGACCTCATAGACTGAGTTCAGGGTTTGGGCCTCTGTCCTAAGGGAAGTGGGGTACCTCGGAGGTTTTAAAGGAAGGGTGACAGTGAGGGAGGGGTGTGTGTGAGTGAGTGAGAGAGAGAGAGAGAGAGAAGGAGAGAGAGAGGGAGTCTATGCCTACTAGGACGGCCGTGTGGCTTACGCAGCAGGAATTTATTTCCTTACAGTTCTGCAGCGTTTCCTCTGAGGCTGTCTCCTTGGCTTGTAGGTGGCTGTCTTTTCCCTGCATCCTCGCATAGTTTATCCTGTGTGTGTCTGTACCCGCATGTCCTTTTTTTTTTTTAATAGGGACACCGGTCAGATCTGACTAGGGCCCACCCCGGTGACCTCATTTTAAATTCATCGCCCCTTTGAAGACCTTCAGATACTCTAGTGGCCAGTATCTCCAGACACTGTCCCATTCTCAGGTCCCGAGGGTTGGAACTTCAGCGTAGACAACTGGGATAAGGGCACACAGTTCAGCCCACCACGACAGGTAAGCAGATTTTCATTTCAAAAGACTTCCCGAGCTCCCGTGCCAAGAATGACAGAAAGGGACGAGGGGACGAGGCCGACTGCCCAGGCATGACTCGTGTCACACGCACGATACCCATCACCTGTCGCAGGCACGACTTCATCCCTCTGCTGTCTCCTGCTATGAATTCATTGCATTTTCATGCAGGACAGTCTAATGCTATGAAAATCAAAACACTGCTTTTTAAACTATACTTAAATAGACAAATGAGATACTACAAAATTTTACATTGGGGCACTACCTCCAAGCTGGAGTTTAAAACAAGCAAACAAACAAAACTCCCCAGTCAACTAAAGGCAAATGGGAATGATACTTTTTGTAACTTAATTATGAAAACACAAGATAATAAAATAAGTTTATATTGTATTTTTTTTCATAAAATGTCACTTGAAATAAAAATAAATGAACAGATAGTAGCTGTCTTTTAAAACAGGTTTTCTCTGACTTGTCAGTGTCTTAGAGAATGAAAAAAATTTTTAAAGGATATTATTTAGCTATTGAAATTTTATTTTATTTTTCTAGTGTGTGCTAATAATATAAGAAAATCTGCAGCAGCAAATCAGAGCAGATTCAAATGACCATAATCACCCCCACCTCTTCTTCACAAGGAAATGCTCCCTGAAGTTTTAAAACACGGTGGTATCCAGGAGGCACATCTGGGGACTGGGCCTGGGAACGAGGAAATGACAGCTATTGGAGCCATTAGTCATTCCCCAGTGTGCATTTGTCCCCGCTGCCACCGTAGTGGGTCTCAGCTGTGGTCCCTGGGAATCGCCTGGGCACCTTGACCATACATGCACAGCTGGGGTTTAGTCATCCCAGTCCAAACCCAAACACGTGCACGAAAGGAATCAACAACTCTAAAGCCACCAGGCATCACTGCCGGAGAGTGATTTGAGCCCAGCAAAGTTTGGGGACCGCTGTCAGAGCCCAGACACGTGCTGCACACGTGTGCAGAGAGAAGGGAAATCAAGTTCCCATGTCTGCCCTGAGGGTTTATTACTGGGTGGGGAAGCGTGTACGGAAAGATGATATCATGAGGAAACAGCCTGGTGTAGACCTCCTCCACGTCCCGAGACCACGGCTGTCATAGAGTAACTAACTCAGAAAAGGCCGACGGGCCCAGGTCACGGGCTTCGGGGCTGCTGGGATTTGAATCCAGGCCTCTCGTCCAGTGTTTGGTCCACTCTGTGGCGACACGTTGGTGGCACCCCCCGCATTGCCTCAAATGCCTTCAGATGGACACACAGCACTTGGGCCTTGCAAAGACGGGTGGCTAGTTTTCTACTTACGATGCTTGGTTTTGCTTTTTTAAGGGGACACGAAATCCTTGCTCTTGTCCAAGTTGGAAATCATAAGATCCAGCCAGCATTCTGCAAAGCGTGGCCACGGGACCATCTCCCCGTCTGTGCTGGTCGTTGACTAGAACATCGACTGGAAAAAACAGAAGGTCACCCGGGCCGCGCATGTGGCCTGCCGAGCTTCGCTGGTTCCTGGAATTCTGAAGTCGTCTCCTGCAATTAATGTTTAACTTTTCTAGGTATGTTTCTCGAAACAAAAATTTGAATCTTGCCGAAGGAAAAAAATGAAGCTATTGCAGGTTATTTTGTCCTCAAAGAGGGAGGGGGAATTAACATCCTCAAGGATACCAAGTGTTTCTTATAAGTTAGGACCAGGGATATTTAGTTATTCCACCTAGTGAAGAACGTAGGCTCCAAAGAAGGGACAGCTGCCAGGAGGAAAGTCGCCACCGGCGTGCCCGTTGGACATGCGCCTCTCCTGAGGTTTTCTTGGCTATTCTCTTCCAAACCACTGCTTCACTCTTTGCTTCCTAAAGTCCTCCCCGTTCTAACCTCAGCCCCCGCCGCACCGCCGAGGCGACAGCCACCCGCTTCCTGCCCCTGGGCCCTTGGCCTAAAGCGCCCCGGTGGCAGGTAAAGCTGAACGTTCAAGGGGACGCTTCCTGTGTCCCGCAGTAGGAGTGGCCCCCACGTGAGACCCAGAACTGGCCAACTGACAGAGCTCAGAGAGGCGGGGTGAGAAACAAGACCCCCCACGCGGCGGTCAGTGGGGCTGATCCGGCTCCCAGCCCTGGGCGCTGGGATGCGGGTGTTTGTCCTGCCGTGGTCAAATCGCTGGTCCCTGGTCCCTAGGTCAGGACGTGGATTGTGTCCTGCAGGATGCCCTGCATGTTTCAGGGTACCCCAGCCCTGGGACCATTGGCAGTGGGCGTTTCACAAGGGGTTTTGGAGATCTGACTTCTTGCCAACCTCTGATTCATTAATATAACATTAGAAGAAAATTAACAGGGTACGATGACCTCAGAGCCTCAGAGGACATCTGAGGAGAAGGCTGAGTCCACGCAGAACTGAGTCAGCTGCAAAGAAGAGGAAACTTGGGTCTGCCCATGAGCACTGGAGCTTTCGAAGCCTCCCGCAGCCTCGGCGGACAGCCGCGCCCGCGGTCGCTGTAGGATGGGGACTTGGAGGCTCCGAGACCAGTGAGAAGCTGGATGAGCTCACTTGTTAATGCTTTTCCTTCCTGTGGCACTTTCAGTGCGTGAAGCTGCTATTTCCCCCTGAATTGTGACAATCTGTGGCATTATATAACGATATAATTGCTTTGCTGTGTAATTGGTAAAGAATGTGGTGATACTTTCCATGGGAGGAGGCTGAAAACTGTACGGAAACATAAGGCTGTGTTTATATCAATGCAAAAAACAAAAAAACAAGAAACAAAAAACAAAAAACACAACCCAAACCCCCAAAACCAATAAACCAAACTATTCCATCAACTCTGAAAAACAAAAGGGCAAAAACATGGAGTTCTTATGGGTTTTTCTTTTTTCCTTTCATGCAAAGAATATGCTTTAAACTGAACTTTCCCCTTTTCATCTGCTGCTTGTGGACACAGGATATATAGCAGCAGAGAGGAGATGAGAAAAATCTGCTGAAGTCGGTTCTGTTTAACAGATTAAGTTCAGATATGTTTTTAAAAAGAAAGAGCCGTAATGTTTCATTCTGGTTCAGCAGTGGTCACTTCATCGGAGTGGAAGCCCGCTAAGGAAAGAACTTCATGATTATAAACTCCTGCATAGAGTTTTGGAACAGAATCAGATTTGTCTATGGGGAGCTGGTTTGGTTTTTTTTTCTAATTTATTCATACATGTGCTCACTCAGTCCCCAAACACTGGCGGCTGCCATCGCCATTAACCCGTGAGAAACGGGAGGGGAAGACCCGACGCCTTCCAGGAGCGCCCACCTCCCATCCCACGTCGGTTTCCATGGAGTCCACTCGCCCCCCAGAGCCTTGCCCAGTCTTTCTCCGCAGGGGGCGCAGGGCCATGTGGCCCCCGCCCAGCCCTGGGGGCTGCCATGCAGGTGAAGTGCTTGGCACCACACTGGGCAGTACTTCCTCCACGTCTGAGGAAGAGCTGGCTTCATGGCGGGGGCGCTGTTGCTGGGAACAGACTGATCGTGCCCCCGGGTTGTGACCTTCGGTAGGGCCCCTAGTGCTCTGCCTCCCTCCCGCTGTCACGCCTGCTGACCTTCTGGTCTACTTACTTTCGCTTAGGTTTCTCTTTGGCGTCAGCTACTTTGTGACTGACCTCCCTCCCTCCCTCCCTCCCTCCCTCCCTTCTTCCCTCCCTCCTGTCCTCTCCAGGTTTCTCTCATATTCATTCTATACCTACTGCTGCCATAAAATCCTAGCAATATTTTACTCGATCAGATTTGCTCAGAATGATGTAAGAGTGGCCACCAAGGGATGAGGCTGCCCAAGAGGACCCTAGGGGCCTTGAGAGATTGGCCACGTGAGTGAGGGCGGGAGGCAGCCCTAGACCCTACGGGTCAGGCCAGCCTGAGGGTGGGGGCGTGGCGTTCCTACGACAGCTTTAAGGATGTAGGTGCGCACACACACGTATTGCCCTATGTGCCTGCGTGTAAGTTTCCTTCAGGGCAGAGTTTGATGTGCTGGATTGTGAAACTCAAGTGCTGATCCCTTGGTGACAAATTCGGAACCGGGCCTACCTGGCTGGGGTGGCTGAAGTCCAAGCAGCGAAGGGCTATTGATTCTTGGGGGGATACGACTCCCAGCATCCAGCTGTCATTTCCGCAGTGCTCGTTTAGATATTTCAATCACACAGGCTCACAGAGCAAAGAAATGATGCATCGTAGACATTTTAATAAAAACCTTAACGAAGAGAGGACCTTGTTTATCCTCTCAAAGAATCAATCCCTAAACATGAGGGCAGTGTGTAAATTCCCAAAGGTCAGGACCACCTCTGCTTTGGCTCCCCCGTAAGTTCTCAGAGCCTGGTATGGTGTCTGGAGCCCCACAGGGCTCAGTACACACCTCCCGATGTAAAATGATCAAGCATTGAAGTCATTTTATAGCCCAAATACTCCAAACAGGATCCTTGACCAAGTGACAAACTTAAAAGCCTGAGAGGTCACAGCGAACCAGGCTGGCTTCAGCGCACTGAGAACAGTTTTCTAGCTTTAACATCAGCAAATGAAGTGACCGCGGCCCAGCTGTTTAATTCCTGGATACGTGGAACCAAAGACGCGGACTTCACAGAGTCGGTTTACGGACTACTTTGAATTACGATCTTCTTTGTGCGAGTAGACAGCTCTTGGCTTGAAACCAGCTCGAAATCTGCAGGAAGGACAGAGAAGTTGATTCGGTGGCTCGGCTAAGATACAGTCATGTAATAGGGATGAGAAAGAAATTTTATTAAGCCTAAAAAACACCGGGGTAAAAATATACAAGAATTGGCCCTGGCTGGTGTAGCTCAGTGGATTGCGCATTGCCCTGCGAACCAAAGGGTCGCCAGTTTGATTCTTAGTCAGGGCACATGCCTGGGTTGCAGGCCAGGTCCCCAGTGCGGGGGGCACGCGAGAGAAAACCACACATTGATGTTTCCCTCTCTTTCTCCCTCCCTTCACGTCTCTCTAAAAATAAGTAAATAAAATCTTTAAAAAAATACAAGAATTGTATCTGTCAATGAATTATTGACTTACATTGATAAAAACTTCGTAAGCGCTGACAAGCATTTTGTTCGATTTGATGAATTTTCTTCCCCACCTCCTGGCAAGCATTCTTCATGATATTCGTTACTAATAGAGGGTTCCAGACCACAACTAAGCAAGAGCTACTTCCTGTGCGGGGGATAATGCTTTCACCTAGCGAGATCATTTGTTTCAGGGAACCACGGAGTGTGTCTGAGCCGGCGGCTGAGTTAGACCCAGCGGAGAGCTCCAGTTCTCGGATTTGCCGTGGCACATCAGGGCGGTATTTGGAGCAGAGAGACAGTTATTTCCTGGATCCAGATGCTTGCCTAGTCCACAGAGAGATGATGGAAACACCACATTTTTCTTCGCATCTATTTAATGTATGCGCGCATGCGTCTTGGGTGGCTACTGTTTGGTGCCAGCGCATCCAACACCGAATATTCTTTCTAGTGCGGGCATCCACTGAACAAACTCACTTGGACCATTTTACTCACCTCCTTCTGAACAACCTTGGAGGCCAGGTTTCCCCCCAGGCGTGATTCGCACTGCAGGCACGTTGGCGAGACGTTTGTGGTGTTGACGGGTACCGCAAGCTGTCTTGCGGAGAGACCGCATCATTTTCCTTTCCCACCCGAGCTCGAAGCACCTGTTCTTCTATAGTGAAGACAATCCTATTGGGTATCAGACCTTTGACCTTGCTGATCATGTGCCTAGAGATGGTATCTCATCGTTGTCTTATGTCATAGTACTGTAATTATGATCCTGCTTGGAAGTCTTTTGTAAAAACATTTACTTATTAGAGAGAGGGGAATGGAGGGAGAAAGACGGGGAGAGGAATATGGATGCAAGAGTGAAACATTGATGGCTGCCTTGCACACGACCCATCTGGGGACTAGACCTGCAACCCAGGCATGTGCCATGACCTGGAATCGAACTGGTGACCCTTTGCCTTGCAGGACGATGAGCCACATCAGTCAAGGTGATGGCGTGGGGAGCACAGAGCGACAGGCTGATGCCCACACTTCTAGGTCAAGGGGAAAGTCTTTTTATACGTAGGTAAGTCATTTGCATCTCTTTTTCAATGAACTCTGTTGTCATATCCCTTAGAAAATTTTTTTCTTTCTAAGTTTTGGGAATATCCTTAATGGAACTGCTCACAAGATGGAACGCATGAGGTAGTTTTGCTATCATGTTGTTTTAAGTTATTTTTGCGGAACCGCCATACTGTTTGCTATAGTGGTTATACCGTTTTGCATTCGGAATGTACCTGTTTTGGTCAAACTGTCGCTGGACTTTTTGGTTGAACTTAGTGGTGGCTCTTCCCTTGGTGGGCAGCACGGGTGACAAAGCAGCGAGCTAATGGCATACGGTGCCTGAGGCCTTATGGGTGCAAAGGGGCCCAAAGCGCAGCCCCTTTCATGCCGTGTCAGACTCCACTCCCACAGCCAGGCTCTACCCTGCAGAGAAGGGGCCTCCACCACACTTCCGTGCTGCCCCCTTAGCCACTCCCTCTGGCGGGACGACTGCATGCAGTGACTGCTCAATTGTCCTGCGTGCTGTTCTGGGCGCTGCTGTAAAAAAGCTGGGAGACCACCAAAGTACCTTATTTCCTTGACAAAAAATAGTGCGGCAACATTCAATTCCACAGTAATGAAAGGAACGCTTTGCCGCTCACTGGAATGGGGCTCTGGGCACGGAAACTTTAAAAAACAAAGCCCTGAACCCTGGCTGGTGTGGCTCAGTGGATTGAGCACCGGCCGGTGAACTGAAAGGTCACTGGTTTGATTCCCGGTCAGGGCACATGCCTGGTTCGCGGGCCACGTCCCCAGTGGCTGCACATGCAGGGAGCATTAGAGAAGAGGTTTCTATGTGTGTATAGTGCCTTCTTTTACAATTAAACTGTTTTATGTCATTTAAATGAAGATTCTTAACCCCCTCCCCAAACACAGAGACCCCACAGTCTCATAAAAGAGTGTTTCTTCAGGAGTTACTAGTTTCTTATCTATACAGATTTTATGGGAATTTTCTTTTCTTTTTAACTTTTTTGCCTATGAATCTAAAGGAAATTTGATTCAGAAGATTAAAACCACATTTTTGCCCACTCTAATTATAAAGATTAAAAACATTGGACCTTCTGTCAACAATGAACTTAGAGAATCAAATGTAGGCTTGTCCAGACATTTGGCAAGCTTGAGAGAGCGCGTTTCACGTGCCCTACACTTCACAGATTGGAGTGTCTCAGTGCTGGGTGTGCGTGCCAACCTGCCACACGCGTGGGCCGTCCAGTGTGTGCAGAAGGTCAAAGACACTTCCCTTTAGGACCAGGACCTGTGGCTGTCAAGAAGCACTGGACTTGAGCTATTTGAGTGGCACAAATGATCGGCATTAAATGGCTTTTTTTGGTTGTGTTTATATTTGCGTTCCATTGCACTGGGTAAAATTAGAACACACTTCTTTTGCACATGTCTGAGTAAATGAAATGATCGAGAGGAACGTGTCCCACATGTGTGCAAAAGCAGAGGAAACCATGAGCTAAATTTCAGTTGCCACACATAGTAATAGCACTAAAAATAGTTTTTTGCTGGTCCAATTACTACCTGATCATTGAGGGTCGCTTTATAGTTTCTCGGTTATCTAAGTTCCTGGGACAGTTAATTTTAGGTGTCTACTCAGAGGGTGCTGTTGGGTGAGATCAACATTTCGATCAGTGAAATCTAGCTGCAGCAGGCTGTCATCCATGCCGCGGGCGGGCCTTGTCCGATCCGTCGAAGGCCTGAGTAGGACAACAGGGCTGCTCTCCCCGAACACGGGGGGAGGCTCCCGCAGACTGACCGCCTTTGGGTTTCGTCAGCTCTCTTGGGTTTCTAGTCTGCCGGCCCACACTGCAGATTTTGCACTTTTTAGCCTCCATCAGATGAGCTGGTTCTTTATAATCTCTCTCCCTCCCTCCCTTTCTCTCTCTCTCTCTCTCTCTATCTATCTCTGTCTCTCACTCGTTGGCTCTGTTTCTGTAGTGAGCCATGACTAACACAGTTCCTATCTTATATTTACATTTCCTTTTTATTCCCCAATTTCTACAGTTTATACGGGGAACTCAGATCAGTATCACTCAGATCACACTTTTCTTTCTTTTAATGGACGATTAAGGTAACTTATTCTGTGTAACTATATAAATTAGATGTAGGAATAAGTAGGTAGAAATATGTCAGTCGGGATGCTAGCAAGAATACAAATCCACTCCTAAGAACTTATCAAAGAAGTGACGATTTACAGAAGTGCGGACAGAGTGAAGGGAGCTAACCGGGCATAGTGAGGCCTCACAGGCCACCGTTAGCAGGAAGCAGCTGCCACCCCGCAGTCCGAGGGACGAGGAGAAGAGCCCACGTCTCCAGAGCCCAGCGGGGTGGGGCTGGAGTCCTGGAGAGGGGACCTGGCAAGGACCGTCAGAACAAAAGCACAGGGCCACAGTCACACCACAACGGGAGGGGAAACAGGGGGCTTTTGCTCAGTCCGCTCTGAGGGCCCGCCAGGGCCGCAGCTGCCCGGGCCCGGGCGAGACCGAGGGCCCAGGGCTAGAGGTGCAGCAGGCAGGCCGGCCTCCGGGGCACACAGTGGGGAGGAGGGAAAGGGGCTGCGGAGGGAAGCAGGAGAGCGAGCCCTCCTTGGAGAACCGTCCAAAAGATTTTGCTGTGGACTAAAGAATAATCGTCCTTCCTTTCCGCTGGACCTCCCTGCTCGGATGGCCCCATAGACGCACACTGGACCCTCACTGCCCCGGGATCTGGCCCAACTCCCACTCGCTGCACAGCCACCCTTGGCCGCCGCTAGCCCCTCGCAGAGCAGGCGGATGGCCACGCCCCTTGCTCGGGTGGCTTCGGCCTACCTTCTGTCCCTGCAGGTGGCCCTGGGCATCCCACCAGCATCTCCAGCCTCCTCTAGCCCTCCTGGCCTGGCTTCAGCCAACCTCTGGCTGGCCTTAAAAAGGGGGCTGCGGTACCTCTTGTGACCACGGCAGTTGATGTGGCCTCTTTTAGCTGTCATTTTACTCCAACTTGGTGACCTCTATAGCCACATGGCTATAAAAGCCTGTCTGAAATGATTCTGAAGGACACAAAAACTGACAAAAAGCAATGAAATTTTGTTTTGGTCTAAAGTTAGTGGAGACAACACATGTAGGTAAAATACTAAATCTTCCCACGCAAACTATAAACCTCGCTTTATTTGGCGGAATAATCTCCCAGTTCAGCCATAGTGTGTGTGTGTGTGTTTGTTTGTTTGTTTATTTAGTGATAGGAACTAAACGTTACAATTTATTCCATCTTCATGATTGCAGGCCTTATAGGGCAGGCTGAGTAACCAAGGCAAATAAAGCAACCTCCTTTCTCCCCCTATTTAACCCGATACAGGACGATCACGGTCGCCTGACCTCCTGGGCCACGTAGTGTTTCAAAATGACTTCCATCTGACTTAGCCGGTAGGTCCGCAAGTGGGTCACCAGAACAGCTGCTTTTAAGAGGACAGAGCAGATCAAAGGGACAAGGAGAAGAAACAGTGTGAGCAGAGCCCACGAAAGCTGGGGCCCCTGCGGTGGGTGAGGCCCGCGAGGTGGGAAGTGCAAGGGGCCCCCCACTGGCTTCTCCAGCCTCCTCTGGGGCTCCTGGCCCGGCTTCAGCCAACTCCCAGCCAGCCTTAAAAAGGGGGGTACCTGTTGTGAGGTACCCTGCTCAGCCCCGCCAAGCGCAGGACTGGCACCGGGCAAGGGTGCCTCTCCGTAGCTTTGCACCCAGGTGCCCCCCTGCCTCACCCTGGTCTGGCCCTGCTGGGTTGTCCGCTCTCCCCTTGAGGACCGTGCTACCACCCATCAGAGTGTCCTCGCTTATTCTTTCTGGAAAGTCACCCTTTTAGAGAGGCTTCAATATGATTTCACTCACCGATGGGAGAGGAACATTTATAACCATGGCGAGAACTTTCTGGAGCAGCTCTGGGGGACGAGACTGGACCACCGAGGCCTGGGGTCTGTTGGCAGAGCAGGGAGAGGAGTCTTGGGCCTCTGAGATTTTTACTGCAAACCAAGCAAGTAGCCAGAGTGAGGAAATACTCATTGTTTACCAGGATGCGCCGGCATCCCAGACTCTATCCTTCACCCATTCCTCTGAGTAAAAGCCTCTTACTTTAAAAGGCAGGCACTCCTTCTTCAGCTGCAGGAGGGTGGGTGGTGTAGTCAGGGTGTCAACTC